>CM030851.1:11453827-11488827 GCA_018105865.1 Metaphire vulgaris
GCATACAACTTTTTTGAAAGTTTCAATATATTTCACTTGTAGAAAAAATGAATAGCAGCTAACAACACATGCCATTTCAAATTCAGCAATTCAACTTCTTTGGGATATTTTATTTATTTATTTATTTATTTATTTATCCAAGACGACTTCTATAGAGCCGTAGCAGAGCGAAGGCCCAAATCAAAGGCGCTTGACATCATTAGCATGTCAATGACGAACGTGGGATGATAATCTTGAAAGTCCGTTTCTGTGGAATGAAGGAGAAATCGAACCCCCAACGAAAACGGCGGTGAATCCGATAGAAAGCGGTCTTTCACGACAGAAACGTTCGCAGACATGCCAACGAACCACGGAAGAAGATGTTGAAAGTCCGCAGAGATGTTGGAAGGAACTCTCAGCACGGCAAGATTAGGCGGAGGAATTATTCCTCAGGTGCGGTCGTTCCGTGAGTATATAGGCATAATCCATCGTCGAACCTGGAGGATCCGATCCGAGATGGAATTCCGGGCGAAGATTAGGGCGGCAGTCGTTCGATCTAGTCTGAAAGACAGCGTCGTAGCATTTTTTAGCATTCGTAGCATATAGCTACGTACGCCACTACACTACGTAGCGTAGTGGATATGGTAGACAATTCAAGGTGTAGGCTTTTACGGTGTATCGCAAGAGATTTGAGGATTCGAATCTCTCCCTAGGCAAGCCGTTTATTCTCCCCCTCTCTCTCTCTCTCTCTCTCTCTCTCTCTCTCTCTCTCTCTCTCTCCAATAGACTGCGAAGAAGAAGGCAAATTTAAGACAACTCACTCACTTCATCCGAAGGTCGGAGAAATATGTCACTTAATCATAGAGCGCTCCATAATTGTCAGCCATATTCTAAAGTTGCTGAGTTGTTTTAATTAATTACAATACTATCAGCCTCTACCTTATAAATACCCCTTCAAATACAAATTGCACTAACTGGTGTGAATGTGCAAAATCTAGCTTAATTTTATAGCGCTTGCAGTCCCAATCCAGTAAAATCTGCATATTACTATAGGTACTTAATCTTGACTTAAATTGGCCGCAGTCGAAATGCTGTGATGATGATGATGATGATGATGATGATGACGACGACGAAGACAATGATGATGATGATGATGATGATGATGATGATGATGATGATGATGGTGGTGGTGGTGGTGGTGGTGGCGGTGGTGGTGGTGGCGGCTGTAATATCATTTAAGAGCGCTTCAGTGATTAGGGGAATCGAAGCTCTATTGGACGCTTCCTTCTCGGCAACCGGAGTGTGTAAAACAGACAAATCAAGTGCATCGACAGCTCATCTTCACCGCGCATCACACTCCGTCCGAGATACAGCAGCACTCTTTTACTTGACATTGAGACATACGTATGGGTGGGAGGGGGGGTAACTGCAGACATACCACTCCCTACCCCAGTCGACGTCTCCCTTAACGGTTTCAAAATAAACAGATGGGGCAACGACTGGACGCTTCGACTCTGCTCACGTTAACGCTCAGCTGGGAGCATCTGCATCGACGAACGACTACGTTAACGCAAACATCATCATCATCATCATCATCATCATCAGTCATCATCATCATCATCATCATCACCACCACCATCATCATCACCATCATCATCATCGTCATCAATAGTAGCAGTAGTAGTAGTATAGTAGTAGTAATAGTAGTAGTAGTAATAATAATAACAATAATAACAACAACAATAATAATAATAGCAGTAGTAGTAGTAGTAGTACTGTAGTAGTAGTAGTAGTAGTAGTAATAATAATAATAATAGTAGTAGTAGTAGTAGTAGTAGTAGTAGTAGTAGTAGTAGTAGTAGTAGTAGTAGTAGTAGTAGTAGTAGTAGTAGTAGTAGTAGTAGTGTATATGTTACACGCGAGAAGACTAATAATATAAGCGGAATAAACTGTTGAAACAGACGAAATTTCTCTGTGCTTTCTCCAGTGAACTCACTGGCGTACATGTATGGAGCATAATAAAAATTTCTTCCGGATTCGTTTTCCTGTCACGAGGCAGACCGATGGGTCTTCACAATGAACTAAAGACCCTTCCATTTCTTTCTGTCTGACGTCGTTTCTAGTAACTGTTATTTTCTATTCTGTGAACTTCGTGCTTGAAGACCTGATGATTCTCGAGTCTTTCGAACTGGTTTTGACCGACCTAATGTATAGATATTGCTCTTCCATTTTGTCCATGGACCCATCTGAAGTATTTGTACGACAGACGGTAGTCTTACGCATTAGGAAACCGTCTGTGAGGTTTGAAACGTTGCTTGTGTATTCAACGCCGTCTCTACAACTAAACAAGTTTCAAGACGCTTTCATTTAACGCCAAGTCGTTCTTTAGGCTATAGGCGACGTGGCTATAGCGGCTCCCCACAGGTGTATTTCTTTACGGAAGGTTCCTCCCCTTCCCTTCCCTACCCCGTGGAGATGAAGGAAAGCCCGGAGGTGTGAAACTCCGAGACAAGGAGACCAGTAGGAAACCTGGAAAACCGATGTATATCGGGCTGAATTCGACCCCGCTACGAACAAGATACGACATAGCGATAACGATCGATGGGCGAAAGATAACATACACACATCTATCCGTTTTGTAAACAATTTTGTGAGATGGGCCGTGCCTTTGTTTGACGAATCTGCCAATAGTTCGCGTACACTGTTACACAACTCGGCGTGGCTGTGGACCCACGTAAGCAATAAGGCATGCTCAGACATTTTCATATAAACATGCGGAAAGGCGAATACAGCCGCGCGTGATCCATCCGTCTTATAAATCTTGTTGTGTATCTTAGCGACCGCTGCCGACCCTAGAATCGAACGATACCTTCGCCAGCACCTTTGATACACTCCATACCGAATGTTCTGCCCATCCAGTCGCCTTCGGTATATCATGTCACAATATAACGGCAGTCTGGAATGTAAAGTTTTGAACCTAATGTATACTTTATACGGCAATGTGCACGACTGTCCAGGATCGTTCACGGGTCGGCGCATTTTCAGCTCTACGCAGTGGCTCAATGAGGCAAACTTAAACTGTGATTAGGCTAAGCGTGGTTCAGTAGAATCCTCATCTCTCTCTCTTTCTTTCTTTCTCTCTGTGGAATGACCTGGTCTTTAACAGGTGGATTTGGTTTCTAGAATACCATCGATTGATTCCCTTTGGTATTAGAAATGGTGCTATATAAGTGCATTATTATTCTAGTCCTCGAGTCTATAGTAGTGGCAACAACTTTGCAGCATAGCCTGTGCTGTAACTTGCATCGTTCAGTTATAATACTCACTACTACCTCTGCAACACATGTGTACAAATATATACAAATAAAAGTATGTATACACATAAATAAAAATTATGTATACTGTATGCAAGTAAAAAGTACGCCTATTCGCAGCATTCATCTCTCTACGTGACGGCGTCTCTGTCTTTCATCGATCAGGGGCGTAGCGACGGGGGGTATATCGTCGGTATATATGCCCCCAAAATCAGTCTAACTTAAAGTTGTTTATGTGATTTACATGTGGCTATATGCGGTTTATATGGTTTATGTGGGTTATAGTTCAGATTTATACCCAACAAAAATATTTATACCCTCCCAAATCAAATTCCTGGCTACGCCCCTGTCATCGATCAATTTCTTTTACATTTGTGTCCATGTATAGATCTGTCTGTTATAGTTATATCCCATTTAAAAATATTGTTTTTTTTGCAATTCGATTTTCAGGGCCAACGGATTTGGACAGATCAGAAAATCGAAAACTAATAGTCACCACACAACTGGTCAGTATTAATCCTTACGATTTGGTTTGGAAACATGGCAGCAACACAGGCTGCTGCGTAATGGGGGTTTCACGTGGGGATGAGTGGGGATGCACCCCCACCGGACTTTTTTGTGTTGACTTTTTTGCATGTGAAAACCTATTTTCGCGTAAAAGTCTAGTAACTGTAAAACTACGGAGAATAAACTGCGGATGACCGTTTTTTGCTCGTCAATCTATTTTTCGGTAAAAGTGTAGTAAAAATTAGAGATGAAATTTCTTTTTAGTCAGCCTTGTTCGGCAAAGCTTATTGATGTTTCTCCTTCTATTTTCATCCCTCCATCAACTTCCTATGAATTCGTTTCATCCCCATCCCCATCCCCACCAAAGAAATCCTGGAACCGCCACTGCTGCTGAGATTGTGTAATATGACTGAAAACACTCTCCAATATAAGTCGAAAACTCTTCTCAGCAACATTGGCGGACCCACGAGGGAGACAGAGATGTCCCGGCTGCCCTCATCTGGCGAAATTTGCGCAAAACCGTTGAGAAATATAGGCGGGAACATGGACGTCCGGAGGAGGGGGTTCAATGGAGTGGAGTTGCACCGCCCTGGAAAAATTGTGGAGTTATGGAAACAGTAAAATTACTTGTTTCTTTCGTCACAAAACCTTGTTTTGCACCCCCCTGGAAATTTTTTTCATTTCTTTCGTCAGAAGACCCTGTTTTGCAGCCCCTGGAAAAATTTAGTCGCGTCTTCTCTATGCTCTCTCTATCTCTCTCTCTGTAGCAGCCGCCCTACATGCTGCTGAAGCAACACGGAAATTTCCTGACCGGAAACGAAAGATTCGAGGTTTTCTGGCGGACATCTTGGAGCGACTGGCGACATCTGTCGGCTTCGAATACGAGATACGCCTGTCACGTGACTTCGGACGTCGTTCGGACGGGATGATAGAGGAAGTGCATAAAGGGGTAAGATCAGGGCGATGACGACGACGACGACGACGATGACTACGGTTTGACTGTGACGTCGGACGTCATTGACGTCGCTTGTATACATGCGGTTTTCGCTGTGCGGCGCCACTGTGCTTTGGAATTTGAAAGAAAAACTTTAATGACGGCATTCAGGAAGTAAAATTGCATTAACGGGGGGGATTGACTTGGCGTAGCCCCCATCCTACCCCAGTTTGGATCATTATGGTCTTGCTGTGTAACCTCATTCTTTGCCTTCTAGTTGGTTTGTTCCTGTATTCTCCTTCTTTGTCTTCTTGCATTTCAATCTAGAAATAGCAACAAAACTTTACGGCATACGAAGTCATAAACGCCTCGTTCAGTTGCTGAATTCACTCGGGACTGTACATTGCGGTACGTTGTAACCGAGTCCGTTATAGCGAAGCTCAACTGTAAATTCTCCACAGATGTCCATGGGTTTGGTTTGGTTTGGTTGGGTTGGGTTGGGTCAGAATTTCCCAAAGTTAAGGTACTGTAGGTTGGGTCAGAAAATAAGTAATGGTTTAAGAAATTGTAATGTTCTATGCGATGGGTTGGGTTGGGTCAAGTAACCCACAGTGATCGGTTCCTACAACATCTCAAGACGCATTTGTTTAACGTTTCGTTCCCTGTACAGCGCCTTTGACTTTAGTCACCTAGCTATGTTACTGCGCTTAAGAAATTGTCAAGATAAATAATAATAATAATAATAATAATAATAATAATAATAATAATAATAATAATAATAATAATAATAATAATAATAATAATAATAACAACCCTATTGCCGGCATGAGTTGGGTTGGAGATTTGATGGTTTAGGTTGGGTTCTAAAAAATGGACCCATGTACATCTCTGAACTGGTCGCTGTGCACTGTACTGTATAGCACGCCGACATGGCAGCTGGTCCGATTATTCCGCCGAAGACCGCAACAGAGGCGACCGCAGCCGTCGACTTCACCGAGCCCTTCCTCTCGTTCCGCGTCTCGGCGCTGGTCCACCGCGCCCAGGCGGGACCGTCGTCGTCGTCCTCGTCGTCGTCCTCTCGGCCCCAGCGCGTCGTCTCCAGCGCCCTCCAGGTCCTCAACTCCGACTACACGTACGGCGTCGTCCAGTACGGCCCCGTCTACCGGCTGATCGTCAACGCCACCGACCCTGTCTTGGCGGCGCTCTGGACGCGCGTCGCCGGGTTCTGGCCGCCGGGCGTCGTCAGCAGCGTCCAGGAGGGCGTCGACCGGGCCCGGCGGGAGCGATACGCCTTCCTCGTCGAAACGCCGACGGCCGAATACATCGCGTCGCGGCGGCCGTGCGACCTGCACGCGTCCGATCCGTTCCTGGACGTCATGGACTACGCGTTCGTGGTGCGGAGGACGGGTGGCGGCGACGGCGGCGGCCGGCTGAGGGACGCCGTGTCCCGCGAACTCCGGCGGATGAAGCAGACGGACGAGCTGCAGAACTTCTACCTGAAGTGGTGGAGGGACGAGTGCGTCGGGCATTCCGGTTCGTCCGGGCGCCGATCGTCGCTGTCGGACGCGGTGGAAAACCGTCGCCGACCCCCGGAGGTTGCTCGGCCTCCTCCTCCTGCTCCTCCTCCGCTGTTGCGGTCTCTAGGCAGTGGTGGTTCTTGCGGTGTTGGTGATTCGTGCGTACGCTGGAGTACTGTTGTCGCTTCGATTGTCGTTTTGGTTTCGTTTCTCTAGAATCTGGGCGAACCTAGAACCTCCCGTTCGTTGCTAAACGAGAAACAACTTTTTATATTCAAATCTTCAAATTTATTTTTAAAAATTTGTACCTGCTTTTCTGATTGCTCATTAAAATTCTTACCGTTCGATTTCAGGGTCTTTTTGCATACACTGTAGTCGAACCATGCAGAGGATACCGATTCGATGCACTGTGCGACAGTAGAACCCATAGGGGCCTAGTTAGAGTCATCGGCTGTGCAAGCGGTTAAGTAGGCCCTACTGTATAGCTTCTGTAGCAGACAAACAGAAGTTTCAATAGAGGGATATATGAGCGACAATGGTTTTCGTGGTTTTCACCACGGAAGAAATTCTACTAAACCGCTTAAAATTCAGTTATTATTATTATTATTATTATTATTATTATTATTATTATTATTATTATTGCTATTATTATTATTATTATTATTATTCGCTGTAGGAGAAAGGATGTCTCTCAATTATTGTTATTGTTATTATTATTATCACCATCATCATCATCATCATCATCATCATCATCATCATCGTCATCGTCATCGTCATTATGTGAAAGTTCCGTGGAAGGCGACAGCGTTAAATCTCTGGAGTGTCGCGGATGCTTGAAAATACCAGGCTGCCAAGTTACCAGGTAATGCCAAAAGCTTGGTAGTCAAAAATTTCATATCCACATCCGAAAACTAGAACTGTCTTCCTGCGTCGTGTAGACCTGAATACATTCAAATCTAGACTGCAATTCACCTCTCTCTCTCTCTCTCTCTCTCTCTCTCTCTCTCTCTCTCTCTCTCTCTCTCTCTCTCTCTCTCTCTCTCTCTCTCTGTCTCTCTCTGTCTCTCTCTGTCTCTCTGTCTCTCTGTCTCTGTCTCTCTCTCTCTCTCTCTCTCTCTCTCTCTCTCTCTCTCTCTCTCTCTCTCTCTCTCTCTCTCTCTCTCTCTCTCTCTCTCTGCATTGTTGTTTCTCACTCTTTCTGATCTCTGGAATTGACCAGATCTTTTGCGGATGAATCAATCAGTCGATCAATCGATCGATCAATCACTCACTCTCGCTCAATAAATCAATCAACTTATATAGCGCCACTATCATAATGCCCAGGGCATCATCCGATGGCGCACCAAAACCAAATTGAATTAGAGCCAGGATTTGGAATACCATCGGTTGATACCTTTGAGCAATGGTGTTGCGAGACAATGACAGAATGTAATGTGCAGCGTAACAGATATTTGCATAGAGCCTCTTTTGAAGAATCGCCAAGAAGCAAAGTAAGTAAGTATTAAAATGTAAGTCAATACTGTTCCAATTCCTCGAGCGATAATGAGGTTTCATTTCTAGCAATTACTGTATAAGACCATCATTTCTCGTATATTTTCTGTTTCTGACTGTGCGCCAGGTAAAATGTAAAAAAGTCCCATAGGCCTACTCGATTTTGAGCGTTGGGGTGGGGGTGTGGGCGGTGTGGGCGGCTGAGCTGATTTCCGGTTTCTGAGGTAAGTAGCGAAGCAGTGTGACGTTGGCTTACTCCGTTAATCTAGAGTAGCGTATTTCGTTTAGCGTAAATCTTGTCTATAAGATAGATCTTTCCATCTGAATTCGAAATTTTCGTCAATCTACTTCTTCTGTTATTGTTAATGCATTTCTTTTCTAATTATTTTGACACGTACTTTCGTTTCAATTTTTGCCACCAACAACTACGTCTCGTATCTGCGTTAACCCCTTAACTGGGTGCCCCGAGTAACACTCGTCCATTTTACATTGAGTTACAATAGTTGCCCAGTTAAGGGGTTAATGCAGCGTGTTTTTCTCTCCGTGGCTAAAGACGGCTTTATTTCCCTCGTTACTGACTCTTCTTTGAGACAACCATTGGCCTAATCCAGTGGTTCTTAACCGGGGGGGGGTACCTCGTACCCTTGGGGGTACTTGAAGGACGTTGTGGGGGTACTGAATAATCCGGAAATAAAGTCTGTTTTAAAAAAACTTTTACTACAAGTTACCATGTACACACTATACAAATGTTGTAGAAGTTTTTGTGCTAAATTAGAAACCCTAAAGAAAAATCCCACTTTCTGGCATGTGCACAATCTGTGACAGTTGTTTGTTGCAGTTTATAATTCTTTTTAGTTTATAATTATTTTCAATTTATTGCAAACTTTTGTCCTGGAATAAGGTACGGGGTATTGGTAGGGGGTATTCCGTTCTCTTATACTTGTTTCAGGGGTACGCAATCGTAGAAAAGGTTAAGAACCACTGGCCTATCACTACAAGCAGTGGCGGCTCCAGGATTTTGCAAGTGGAGGGCCGTTGGGGTGGCAACTTCTAATCATTGGGGGCCAGCCAATTGTTGCTAGGTATGTACAGTAGTATTAAGTATAGGGTCCCAACAGGGGTGCCACTGGGGCCAGGCACTCAATAGAGGGGCACGGGTCCCCCCCACCCCCACCCCCACCCCCGTGGAGCCGCCACTGACTACAAGAGACGACTAAATCTAGAAAGAGAAAGAATTTATACTCCAATAATGGGTGAGATTCGAGTTCTTAAATATATCTGAAGCAAACCGTAATCAATGACAGTATTTACAGAGACGTTGTGTGAGAGTTGAAATTTCTAGAGCGATCGTTTGACTTTTCGAACTATACAGAGAACCGTTTCACCGCCTCCTAAAGTCGATTGCATTTCGACTGCCCGCCGTCCCTCTGGTCCTGCACGCAGTCGAGGTCCAACCAGCTGGTGACGGGAACGTCGCGAAGACTTATCGGGGTGTGACATTTTCCCGGCAGGAAGGGTAGATTGCGTCGGCTGTCCTTCCACTGCGCCATCAGCTTCGTCTTAACCGCTCGCAACCAGAAGATGGAACAGTTGCAGTGAAACGGGTTCTCTCTCAGGTTGAGGTAGGCGATGTGGTCGAGGTTGCTGTCCATCAGGCAGCGGTCTATCGTCTGGATTCGATTGTAGGAGATGTCAAGGTAGCGAAGGGCCGGCAGGTAGGCCACCTCGCCGGGCACCTCCGTCAGCCGGTTCCCGTCGAGGGTCAGGTGTTCCAGGTGCGGCAGCAGGAGCGTTCCCATCGGGAGGAAGGTGAGCCAGTTGTCGCTCAGGTCGAGCAGTTCGACGGCGGTCGTGTCGCGAAAGACGTCGTAGTCGACCTTCTCGAGCGAACTCTCGGCCAAGTTGAGGACCTTGAGGCTCTTCAGGCCGTGAAAGACCCGGGAGCGGAGCTTGCGCAGCGGGTTGTGACCGAGGTGGAGCGAGTGGAGCGAGACGAGATCGGCGAAGACGAGCGGTTCCAGGTGGTGGATGCGGTTTCCGCGCAGGTCGAGACTGCGGAGGTTCCAGAGTCCGTTGAACGCGTTCCAGGAGATCCGCTCCAGCGAGCAGTAGCCGAGATCCAGGGTGTGCAGGTTCGTCTGGCGGCGGAACACGTCCGAAGCCAGATCGGCAAGGGCGTTACCGGCCAGGGTCAGCTGCTCGAGACTGCGCAGATCCTGGAAGACGTGACCCGGCAGGCGCGGTATGCGATTCTCCGCCAGACTGAGGTTCCTCAGCACCGTCATGCCGCGAAACACCTTGACAGGCAGACGGGTGATGTTGGACCAGGCGAGGTTCAGCGCCAACAGGTGCTTGTTTACTCCGACGAACGCCCGTCCGCTCACCTGGTCGCTGAAGTTGTTACCTTGAAGATCCAGTTCGGACACCTGGATTATACATCAAACAGAACCAAAAACAATCAGGCCAGTATTTTATCCACACCCCAGGCCTTAGGGGAGGGGGCGAATTGACTTGGCTGGATGGGGAGAGACAGAGTTCAATGCAAAAATTTGTGTCACTGCTGAAATTGGGGGTGGGGGGTAGGGAGGGGAATTTTTGAGGTTTAGGAGATCTACCCCTAAGAGACCTGCACAAAACACTGATTTAGGCCTACGCAAAAAAATACACCATAGATAAAAGCCACACTTACATAGAGTGGAAATTGAAAACAAAAGACACCAAAGTGCTGCTAATTCCTGCAGAAAATTGTAGAATATGATTTTGCCTTCAACGAAAATGTGAATTTTAGTTAGAAACAGTCTGACCGGAGGATGCGAAAGGCACTGCCACGGACAGAATGTTAACGTAATCTGCTTAAAAGTGAATAAGTAAGTAAGCAGATTTTCATGAATTTAGGCCTATATAGCGCCTTCGAAGTAGTACTGCAGTAGGTGCTTATACTTGGCGTTTAATCATAAAAAGAAATAGCTGTATCCAAACGGTGGGAAGACAGGCCTATTATTTAATCCAAAGGTTCATTGTGTTTGGGACGTTAAAGATATTTACAGGAAGTGATATTTTTGAAAGAGAAATGCTTTAAGAACAACCCTCCGCTGATGGTATAAAATTTTGATTAGCAAAGGTCAAAAAGTGGATGTATGTATGTATGTATGTATGCATGTATGGATGGATGGATAGATGGTACGGATGGATGGATGCTTGGATGGGTGGATGGATGGATGGATGGGCGGATGCAGTGTTTTATCCAGACTCCAGGCTTTTGAGGGGGGGGCATTGAAACCTTGGAGGGGAATTGACCTGGCTGGAGGGAAGACGCACAGTTCAATGCAAAATTTGTGTAAGTGCTGAGATTTTTTTTTGGGGGGAGGGAATGTTGAGGCTTTGGGTGAGAAAATCTCTCCCCCCTAACAACCGTGTATAAAACACTGGACGGATAGACGGAAGGACGGATGGATGGATGTAGCCGACGCTCTGGGGGTGGGAGGTGGGGGTGGGATGGTATAATAACGCCTGGAGGAGTCGAAGGTAAAGTGGTGAGGCGTTATTTGGACGCGATCTCCATACAGAATCCGTTCGCTTAGATAAATAAATTTCGTTTGAGGGCTCGGCTCGGCTGACAAATGGCCTTCCTAGACGTGCCTCCTTCAACCGCACAGCGGGAAGACATGGCAGCGGATCGGGAAGGGTGTGGGGGGAGGCAGAATTCTTACTTTATACGAAGACACGGATCTTAATATACGATATTCGGCATTAACTTTTCAAGATTATAATAAACGTTAGAAAAGCAGAAATTTATAGGGACAACTAAACAAAAATCATTCAACTTTGAAGGCATCAAATTGAAAACGTGCGCTTTTCGGGACACATTTTTTCGCCTTTTACGTTTTTCCAGTAAATAATTTGAAATCGAAATGGAATGCTAACGAATGATGCAGTCACATCGGAAGGCCGATATTCGAATAGTTTTTAAATATCTGGCGCTACATTTGTCAATGAATTTGGCAAATGGGAAAACTTTCTTAAAATGAAAATCCACCCGTTAAAGCTAAAGATGCAATAATTTCCAATAATCTGTGAAAAATAACTCATCATATTTGTCGTCGACAACGTCATCATTATCATCAATATCATTCCTTCGTCGTTGTTGGTATTGATATCATCATCATCATCATCATCATCATCATCATCATCATCATCATCATCATCATCATCATCATCACCATCATCATCATCATCATCATTCTGTGTAGAGACTGAACTCATATCATCCTAAAACGCAGCTGGGCTAAGTTTCGTCAGTTCTTTCATCATTTGAAATAATTATTATTAGCGATCAGCTTTGTCAGAGTAGAATATCACAGTAGAAATGGTTATTGTAATAAAAATATACAGTAGAACTTCGTTATGACGTACTTAGCGGGTCTGAACAAATCAGTGCGTTATGTCCAATGCCATCCAATACGAGAGCGAATCGCATTGCGCAACTTCATTACCGAGCATATGTTATAACCGAGTCCGTTATAATGAAGATCTACTGTACGTGTTTTACTCCTCCTCCATCTCCTTCTTCTTCCTCTTCTTCTCCTCTACTACTACTACTACTACTACTACTACTACTACTACTACTACTACTACTACTACTACTACTACTACTACTACTACTACTACTACTACTACTACTGCACTGCTGCTGCTGCTGCTGCTGCTGCTACTGCTGCTGCTGCTGCTGCTGCTGCTACTGCTACTACTGCCACTGCTACTGCTGCTGCTGCTGCTGCTGCTGCTGCTGCTGCTGCTGCTACTGCTGCTGCTGCTGCTGCTGCTGCTGCTGCTACTGCTACTACTACTACTACCACTGGTACTACTAATAATGACAATGATAGTAATAATGATAATGATGATGAATGAATGATGTATGATAGACGCTAATAATAATAATAATAATAATAATAATAATAATAATAATACTACTACTACTACTAATAATAATAATAATAATAATAATAATAATAATAATAATAATAATAATAATAATAATAATAATAATAATAATAATAATAATAATAATAATAATAATAATAATAATAATAATAATAATAATAATAATAATAGAGAACGAACCTTGAGAGCCCTGAAAGCAGAATTCGGAAGAACAGTTAATCCGGAGTAGGTGAGTGACACGTGATCAACTTCTTCGCTCGTCTTGACGAACCTCGGGAACCTCCGTTGTCGCGAGAACGCTCCACACGAGATCCGTTGTTCCCTCCGGCCGCCTTCCCCTCCCGCCGCTCCTCCTCCCCCACTTCCTCCTCCTCCTCCTCCCGCTCCTACTCCGGCGGTCCGTGGAGTGCAGTAGCACGGCGGTTCCACCGGACAGTCGGATCCGGGAACTCGAAACCGGAAGCGCTCGGCCGGGACTTCCGCCACCAGTTGGTCGATGTTGCGGGAGCGGGATTTTGCGGTTTCCGCCGGAAGTACGCGCGACGACGAAAGACGGTTGAGAAGCAGAAGAACGAGGATCAAGAACCTGGACCTGACGACGACCGACGACTGCATCTTCTTGTTCTTGTTCTTGTTCTTCTTCTTCTTCTTGTTCTATCGAAGAGACGGAACCCGGTCCATGACCGCACGCTCTCTCTATAAATACAGGCAGAGTCCGCAATTAGAACACGGGTGATTAGGACGTACAAATAAACAGGGTCCGCCTGACAGCTAAGAACAAACACTTCGTTCCACTCCGGAGATTAATGCGAAACCCGTGAGAGGAGGGGTATATTTCGAAGTATTGCCCCGCTCAGGGTGCGGGGTAACTCGCATCGGCTCTGGTCATTCAGTCGGCTCAATTAAACTCGAACTACTACTACTGCAAGTCGCGTCTGTATAATAAACAAAATTCTAACCTTCTGAGCAATGCAAATTGTTTGCCTACACGCGGTTGGTGTCCTAAGAGTTCGGCTGATGACAAACGTTGGAGATTTCTTACTGTACCGAGTGCGATTTGACGATTCGCCGCCCCACATCTGCTTAAGTTTGAGAAGATTCGAGATTAGGGAGAAAATCGTTAGTGGGTGATAATAAGATATGCAACTGAGCTTGCCACTTAACACCCGACGAAAGAAACGGTGGAAGACAGGAAGGGACAATTAATAGAGGGTCTTTTAGTCTCTGTAAAAAATTAGGAATACAATTATGCAAAAATCTATTGAAACCCCAAATTTCAATCATCCGGTGACCAGTGTTTATTCTAGGCCTTCTTAGGGTGGAATTTCTTCACAAAGTTTAAAAATCCCCCAAGTTTTTTTATATGTTGCATGGGTGGATGAAAATCCCCCAAGTGTGACGATGGGGGGGGTATTTTTGGAGAGGGAAAAATTTCAGCACGTGAGTGGAGGGTAAAAAAACGGTAGTGAGGATGGATTTGTGCGACACGAAGATAACCTTTTTGTTTGTCAACATTTTCGGACACTGAAATCATCTCCCCCCAAACATTTCAAATCCTCCCCAATGTCAAGGGGGCTAGACTAAACACTGTCCGGTGACTTATCTATATAGACTAATTTACGCACAAGAGTAGAATCGGGAGACATTTCATTTTCAAAAGCCAGCAAATTGGCTACGAATAATAAATTTATTAATAACGGACATAATAACTATAGGCTACACTAACATTTTACGCTGTTTTTTTATTATTTTTGTCGCGGTTTTGCAAAGTTCAGTCCAACCGAAACTTAAAATTCTAAGCTAAAAGAAACTAAACAGAAATTACACAATAATTTATTAATGCAACGCGTAGATACGGTTTATTAGACAAGAAATAGGCTAATTAAATTAATTAATTCATTAATTAATTAATTAACTTCGGAAGACGATCTCTTAAGCTATCTTCCAGTTGCTTTTCCTTCACATACTTTATTAGAATATCTCACTGTGATTATGCCTGGAATTAGCCTGGTTTTTCCGACTAGATTAATTTTGTAGTACCAAAGATCATAGTCTTCTAGGCTCGAACCCTCCTCCACCCCACTTTTTCATCCGTTTTACGCCAAAACCAAAGATTGATATCTCTTAGCATGAGAACTTACCTCTCAGAAATGTATCGTGCAGAAAAGTAGGCCCTAATCAAACAATTAAAAGAAATTTTTAAGGAATCTGCTCCTGCCCCCAAACGGCGTTTTTCTAATAATGCCAATTTTATTTCGAAAATCTTTTCGATAGAAGGTTCAAAGCATAAAATCGTCAGTGGCAAATGTTGTTTTCAGTTTACTCCATAATGAGGAAATGTACTAGCTAGGCTTTACAGCGAAGAAATACTGTATTGCACTAATTGTGGAAATGGAAATTGACGCAATTTCTGGCGTACAAAGAGAGCACACGGGTGTGTGTGTGTGTGTGTATATATATATATATATATATATATATATATATATATATATATATATATAAGCCATATATATATATATATATATATATATATATATATATATATATATAGGCTTACTCGATTGTTGATATTATTTGTCAATGTCTTAGGCTATATCTTTGGCGACACAGGACATCTGGAGCCAGAAAGATTCGCCGTATACTGAACCTCCTAAGTTGAAGTTTATTTAATTCTGAATGGTTCTGTCTCAGTACAAAATGAACCGTTCGTACTGGCGCTGTTCTGTAATCTATTTCTAATTGGACTGTGAAGGTCTTAATATGCCCACGATTTGTTTATATCTCGGAATTCTCGCGTCTCCTTTTAAAAGAACGGGCGGCGTCGTGTGCGTGACAAAATTTCGGTTGAAATCAGTAATCGGGAATTAATATGCATAATCCATCGATAAACATTTTCGTCACATGTTGGGGGTGGAAAATTCTTGGTACTTGCATCAAATTCTTACCTGCGTAGTTCCTGTTGTGGCGCCAACTATTGGTAAGATTAGCGCGGAATATTGATAAATACGTATAAATGTCGAATAATAAAGAGTCAATAATGTCGCTCTATCATCATTTTTGTTAGCGGAGTGCCCAAGGTTGTGGCAGGTATAGGGCAGATGTCTTGGTTGCCACTTGAAGGGGCGCCAGAAACTTTGCCAGCTTGTTCCACTCAACGGAGAAAGAGAAGGAACCGACTTTGAGTACATATTGTAGACCAGTTCGCATCAGTAAAAGCAAGAAAAGTGGTGCAGCTGTATAGTTTTAGTCTAGATATCGTCAATAAAATGTCATGATTTGTTAATTAAAGATTTGTTATTCTGCTAATTTATTTTTCACCCCCACCCGCCATGAAAACCAAATACCTATGTATGCCAGTATCAATAAAGGATCATTAACGAGAATCAGACGAAGTAAGTAAGTAAAATATCGCGAATTTATATAGCGCTTTAAAAGCAGTATCGTAGCAGCTGCTTGTTCTTATGCTCTTGAAGCACATCGGTATACAGTCATTCTCCTATAAGTCTATCAATCATCAACGCGTGGCTCACTCAGCAGCCTATCATCTGAACTGAACGACTACAGAAAAACCCAAATAAGTCGGTCTGAAATATTTTTATCGTCTGCGCGCCTCTTCAAATGGAAGAGGGGCGAGTAGATTGCGTCTCGCGATAAAATATTCAAACGTAATTCGATCAATTGTTGTCGAACATTTTGCTAAAAGGCCGTCATACATATGGCCTAAATACAGGGGCGTAGCGACGGGGGATATATCGGTATATATACCCCCAAAATCAGTCTATCTTAAAGTTTTTTATGTGATTTATATGTGGTTATATGTAGTCTATATGTTTTATAGTTAATGTTTATACATTCCAAACATTTATACCCTCCCAAATCAAATTCCTGGCTACGCCCCTGACTAAATATCGTCCGCACCGCAGACACGGACATGGGTCCATTTAAAAACCCAACCCACCATATCATTATTCAGACCCAACCCAACCCAAGAAAGCAATAGGGTTACCTTACCCAACCCAACCCAAAACCCACCGTAATACATTACAATTTCTTAGAACACGACTTATTTTCTGACCCAACCCACCAAAACGTGGAAATTTCTTACCCAGCCCAACCCATGGGTGGACCCAACCCATGCCAATGTCTGCCGCATAGGCCTGAGAACGTTAAGGAAAGCAGGTCTATTCGACTTTTTGGGAACGGTAAGACTAAAAAACATTTGAAACAGTCTAAAGAGAGAACAAAACAGTGCACAAGCGTCATTTCAATATAATACATAATAAGTTTTCTGTGCATAACTTCGTCGACCCATGTATGTATCTGGTAGCAAACGCTGTCTGGTCGGTAACGAAAAGCGTTGGGCACTCGAGGGACAATTTCTGAACCGCTTATTGGATTATGGTAGCCGTCCGCCAGCTGAGTCGATTTCTCTCAACGTACAGTACGTCGCTCGTTTAGGAGAGGAGGGGGGCAAAAGGCGGCGACCACCGTTGTTTTCATTCCAGCGACAGCGGAAGTAAATTGATAATAGGCGAGCTCATCTCTCGAACGACTGGGTCCCTTTTGAAGCTACTGCTGCTGCTGCTGCTGCTGCTGCTGCTGCTGCTGCTGCTGCTGCTGCTGCTGCTGTGTCGCAATTCCAGAACTAAAATTGCTTTTCGCTTTTCATCGAATATGCAAACCCGGTTTGCTTCGAATGCAATTCCGTTAAATAGTTTCCATTCCCAACGAGGAGACGCGAATCCCGCGGACGAAAGGTGAAAATTTCGGAGAATGATTTTCCTTTCGAGAAACCTTTTCAATCTCACGAGACTTTGTTGCGTCCTTTCTTTCTGGTCAGAAAATCTTCATCTTCGAGAAATCTTTCCCTACATAACATAATTCTATCGCTCTCTAAATGGGAGAGTATTGTATTATCGTGGACTTTGTGAACAGCAATAGAGTTTTCTTGACACAGGCCCCGATGATGGACAGCCTTCTTCAGTAACTGTCTACTTTTGTTAGCTTTTAAGAAGTTAACGCAATATTACAGTACGTTAAGCAGCACTGTATAGACAGAGTGGTATCTGCTGAAAGTCAGATCAGTGTAGGCAGAAGGTTTAACTGCTTCATTATGCTATAAATTTATAAAAGTCAGTTAAACATGCTAATGATGGCGTGAAACATTAACAAAGAATGTCCCTCCCTTCTCCTACACAAATACCGCATTGGCTGTTGTATAGAAGCGGAATTTCGCGCCTTCACTTTGTTCTATCTCGGCTAATGACGCCTCTAAACGCTTGCAACGCAAACATGTATGTATATTGCGTCTGGTTTGGTCAGGAAATTGATTGTAAATGTTTGAATTTCGCAATAATATTTTTACGCCGAATGTGAAGTTAATAGAAAACTTCATATAAGGCTAAGTGACGCTGTATTATATATCGATGACCCTTATGCACTAAAGACGCCACAGAGGGTCATATTATGGGGTTGTATGTCCTTTCTCCCCACCGGAACATTCTTAGTTGGGCGAGCGAAACAATTTTGAAATCCGCTGGGTAAGTTTGATTTGAGGAGCAATGTTTTATACATGCCCGATAGGGGGAATCCCCCAATCACAAATATTCCCCCAAGTCTCAGCACTGACACAAATTTTTGCATTGAACTGTGTCTCTTCCCCTTCCCTGCAGCCAAGTCAATCCTCCAACCCCCAAAGGCCTGGAGTCTGGATAAAACACTGTTTGAGGAGTACAGTAGCGCAACCAATGTAGGGAAACTAACTGTTACCTCGACTTCTTTCGAAAAGCGAAACATGGGCCTTAAACTAGTTTGATCGTTTTCAGAAATTAGGACAAGATGCCATTACGTCATGTCTTGTTATCATATAACCTCAGAAAACCAGATAGAGACCGCGATGTTAAGATAAATTACATATAAATTATTCGATATAAATGAGAATCTAGCCTACTTACTATTTAGCTTAAGCACATGCGTGATTTCATTGCAAAAATTCTACCCAAATCCTCTATCCTCAGTTCATACAATTTTGTAATACGCTGCCCCGGCATAGACTTTAATTATCACCAGATGGAGTCGATGCTATTTGAAAATGAAGCCAGTTTTCCGCCATTTTACATCGAGTGCGTCAACGATATCCTTGCGCTTTAGACACCTCGAACAATGGTTACCATGGCAACACTGAGTGCAAAATGGCGGAAAACTTGATTCAACTCTTCGTTGTCTTAACCATAGATCGGCTCTATCCAGTGAGTATTAATGTCTATGCTATTCGGTGCAGACCGTACGACTTAGAAAAAGCCTTTATATAGCGCATGCCAATTGCTAAGCAAATATCTCGACGTTTGGCTAAACGCGGCTCGCGTCCGGCTCCGAGTAGGCTACTCGTCAGACGCATAATATATAGCCATTCAAGTACTGCGTAGGCGTATTTACAGTACTCGCGAGTAAGTACTTTACCATCAAAGGCTACGAACAGACGGCAGGGGGCGATAATATAGAGTTGACTCTTTCGACGCCAGGAGTTGACCGAGTTGAATTCCACATGAGCAAATACCGACACATGTTCGCATACACGCTATATGCTTACGGCCTGCATTCCACGTTAAGTATCCGTCATCATGGACGCCCGCACATTAGGGCAAGAGGGAGCACTTGCCCCATTTGCCCCCTCCGCCCCCTGGAAAATTCAGATGCCAATATTTCACAGTGAAATTTGAAAACCTTGCTAAAATATTAAACGTGACCATTGTGTTAAAATGTGTTTTGCCCTCTTCTGGAAAAATGTATGTGGCGTAACTGTGACCATTGTGTTTTGCCCCTCCTGGAAAAATTTCTGTGGGCGCCCATGTCCGTCGTTTAACCATCGGTTTATGCAGGCCAAAATACAAGTGGAACCTGGTGTATGTTCTACCGTTAGATAAGACAACAGCGGTAATCATTCGTTAAAAGTATTGCATTCGAATCCGAATTGTCGAGCGCTATCTTTCGTGTAGTTGAGGTTAAAGAGAAGAGAATGACACCGCAAATATCATGATTGAAGCGTCAATGGGTGTAGGCCTACAGGTCGGGGTGGGGTCTGGGTACATTAACTGGAGGAAAGGGTCCGGGACAATTTTTTTCATTTTGTCGCAGCATGAAAATTGCGATCGCTTTTCTAGTTGTTGTTGTTGTCAAATTCTCTTGCATCCTGGAAAATGTTTTAGTAGCGCCAGTTTTAGAGAACAGAGACAGCGAGAGAGAGAGACAGACAGACAGAAAGGGAAAGAGAGAGGGTAATTAGAAGGCATTGTCTACTTGGGGCAAATTAGTTCTGATCGCAAATGCCATCCTGCAGGGCACGTCTAAAACGAAATTAAAACTCGCTGCTGTTTTTCTTGAAATGGGGAAAAGCTGTGCTTGAAATTGTTTCATGAATTTCCAGCTGAAGAAAATATACTCACCGAAAACCAACCTCAAGTAGGAGTTCCTAACGCAGACACCTCCTCAAGCACGCATCATATCACAGACACATGGACGCTAACGTGTGTTAATCCAACGCAAATCCATAATAATAATTATTATAATTATCAATAGACAACGTTCACATATTCAACATTTAAACCGCAAGTGAAGACTGCTATTGCCAGCAGCCGTTGTCTGATGGTCAAGAATCGAACAACTGCCTGACCGGCACTTCCGCCGGAAGTGGCTGGTTTCTTCGCCCACCGCCCCACCTTTATCCAACGACGCTTCCTGGTCTGGCGAGAATACCAAAGTGTCCGGAAAATCGGATTCTCTGGCGACCGGACAGAATGCGAACGAGTGACGCGCCGGTCGACGACACGAGCCAGACATGTCGCCAAATTAAGCTGAACGCTTCTGAGACGATTGGGAGGGGGTGGGGGGGGGGGTTGGAGAGGGGAGGCGAGTGTGCTCAGTCTGGGCGAGTTTACCGTTTTGACGGTGAGTCCGACAGCGGTGTCTTCGGCGTAAAATTCCCACGTGAAAATTTCGTCCCACGTCAAGAAGACGACGCGCAATGTTTTGTGGTCAGGGGGCTTCAGTGAACGAGTGTGATTGTTGTAACAATGGAAAATGGTATTATATGCATTCGCATAGCGACAAGGCTGTCTTTCTTTCACTCTTTCACTCAATTTATGAGTGATATGCAGTATGGATTCGCGTAAATTCGCACAACTTTCTCTCCAAATATGATACTGACTCTAACTGTCCAATCCCATCCCATCCCATGAGATTCGCATTATAATATTATTGTTGAATATCAATTGGAATACAGTTCAAATGAAATTATGAAATTAAATTTACGAAAGTTTAGATTTAGTGCCTACTAAATATGACTACATGTACAAAGATGCATGTAAAACGACAGAATTTATTAACTCTATTGACTGTAATGAAGCATTATGGGAAAATATATGAAGTAAAAACTGTAATGTCCCACCACAAAATATAGATGCAAATATATGAAGAAACAAGATTGGTAAAAAGCTTTCAAGAGGTAAAAATTTAAAAAAGAGTATCTCTGACGTATACCAAGTTGCCATGGCATGGCTACTGCCCCATGGGACACCAATGTGCGCTGTCCCAACCCGTTCCATCCCACGGAACAATTCCCATGGATTCCCGTGGGACTGCCATTTCCCTGGACAACTGTGATGATTAACATATAAGAATGTCTTCGAATTTCTAATTAATTAACAAAAGTCATATAGGAGTATCCAGAACAATCTCTATGGTCACATCCCCCGCCAGCAACAAATCTGCCGACAATGGTTTCTATGGTTTCTGCTCACCAGTGGGCGGAGCAACCGGACCTTGTTGGTAATATTGCAACATTGAACGATAATTTTAACATCCGTAAAACATTGACGACGTCGCTATTTCTTGAATTTTCTTTCGAGAGGATGCTGTATTGCAGAGATCCGGGGGTAGGGGGGGGGGGCAACGTGCTCTGTCCGGCCCCCAAAGCAAATTAAAACACAGAAGACTTACCCAAGAACGGCAATTTTGCTTTAGAAATTATATATCACCTGACTGAGCCATCCGTATCAAAATGGGTTACTACTAATCTTTGTGTCAAGCAACATTGTTCACTACAACTCTTCTTAAAGTTAAGTTTGTTTGAGCTGCAGATTTAGGCTATATAAATCGTATTATAAATAATTACAACACATACATTACGATATTACAGCTCTCAAATAATCTGAAAATGTTCAATTTGACCCTTAGACTACCCTGAAAGGTTTGTGCATCGCTGCATAGTATACTTGGTCCTACATGTAAGGACGATGGGTCGACGGGGGGGGGGATGGCTAAGTAATACATCGGAAATGGAGAATGATTTTCACGGAGGCGATTTACAAAGCGCCTCTGGCGACGAGTATCGGCCAGGTCAACAGACGGACAGACGGAGCTGGCGATAAAACGGTTTCCGTGGTCGATAAAAACCGTAAATTTGTGGCGAACGTTTTCACTTTCCGTCCTGAAACGCTCTATTCTATTCTACGCTATTAGATTAAAGTGCCCCCAGAGGACCCGAAAGAGACACCCGCGATCGCTCATCCACCCGCTTCTGTCCTTCCCAACCACCCCTTTTCTCCCGACTGATTTATATACCGCCTGACGCCAGTATAAAAGAGGTATCCTATGGCTGCTTTATGTTTAACCTCCGGCTGTGTGTGTGTGTGTTGTTGTTATGCCGTCGTCTGTATTGGCTTGACCCCGTTCTCTTGAGATGAATTAGAGATCAGAGGTTGACAGAGTTCCAAGTCGCGGAACACGACGGAAAATGTACAGTAGAACTTCGTTATATATGCTTGTGTACACGACAAAACGGCGCTATAGAAGTTGACGGATTGAAATGCATTGGATCGGATTGGCGCATAGAAACCGAACTGTTTGAGTCTATGGCAAATAGGAAAGTCTTATAAAGGAACCTTGGAAGCATTGTTTATTCTAGCCACCTTGACATTGGGAGGGGGATTTGAAATGTTTGGGGGGGGTGGGGCAAAATCTGAGTCTCCACACTTTTGGAGGAGAAATTTCCATCCCCCCAGCCAACATCTAAAAAATTTGGGGAGGGGATTTTAAAACTTTAAGGGGTGAAATTCCCCCCCCGCCAGAGAAGGCCTAGAATAAACACTGCTTGGAAGCACGTTGAATTGCCGCTCGAAGACATTCAATGCCGTCACCATCTGCATGAACCGTCGTGAAGTCCGTGACGGATCGGTCGACGTTTGCACCGAATGAACTCGCTTGGTCAGAATTCCACGCGCGGAGTGAAACGTATACAGTTTTCTGATTGACGGGAGAGTTAGAATCATATCGACGATCGTCAGAAACAGCAGCAGCAGCAGCAGCAGCAGCACGGCGTCCGAAGATGTCGGGGTCTTTCTAATCTGCTGTCAACAGGCGGTCCTGCTTCGAAAAAAAGAGGATAAAACTGATCCCCCTGTCAGGCTCCTTCCCGGGGCGTCTAGTGCCGATGCCACTTTGTCTCATCGGCCAGACGAAGCGTCATCCCACCCCCCCCCCCCCCGGCGCAGTGCAGTCTGACCAATTGCGTAACATTCCATTAACCGAACTGTTTCATCTGACGACCAGACTTAGACTTAGACGTGCGAAGGAAGCTGCTGCTACGATAGACTGCGCCATCTATCTGCCGTTGGCACAGCTATTATTATTATTATTATTATTATTATTATTATTATTATTATTATTATTATTATGTTTGTTATTATTGTTGTTGAGCGCTTTACTAGAATTGTGCTATCAGGGGCGTTGACAGGAATTTGATTGGGGGTGCAATGTAATTGGGGAGGGGGTTCTTCTTAGGAAACTTTGAAAATCTTAAAAAACGTTGAACATTTTAAGGCAGTCTGATTTTGGGGGTTATATATTTGATATACCCCCCGTCGCCAACAATTGCTATAGAAGCTCACTGATAATGGCGTTACTTAAAATGTCTTATGGGAGCCGAGCCCGTGGGCCTATTTTACCTTTCAATGAATTTTAGTGGTTCTTAATAAGACCATAATAACCACTCTAAACCGGGGCAAGGTATACATTTTTAACCCCCAACAGTTTAAAAGCTAATACACCCCGTCAAATAACAGAACTCTCTCGACGAATGCAGATGATTACATCAGTGGTTTTCACACACAGGCTTACTTAGCCTCTAAAACCATGCTGCACATTATTATTATTATTATTATTAATCAAATTATTATTATTTTATTATTATTATTATTATTATCTCATTGATAAACTGCTTAAATAACTTTACAGCGTAATTGTTGGTAACCAATCACAAATTTCTAATGCAAGTGAAGAATCTCTCAGAAAACTTTTGACGCAGCTGGCCGCAAAAGAAACTGACGAACTTTCATGCCCCTTTGACTTCTTATTCGTCAACAATTCGAAACCGCAACAACAACAACAACAACAACAACAACAACAACAATAATAATAATAATAATAATAATAATAATAATAATAATAATAATTTAATAATTCTGTCCGTCAACAGAATTTCTTTCCGACTTACCCCACCACCCCAATCGAGCCACGATGCTGCTGCGGCCGTTAGATATTAATGAAATGATTATATTTCGTTTTCCATTGACGGACGCGGTTACTAATTAATACAGACATCTAGCGAATGGATTGAAAGCATGTTGCATTTATGGAGACGCATTTCAAGGAAGTGAAGATTTTTTAAAGTAACGATACAGTCTTTCTACAAACGCAAAATTCGTAGAATTTACTCCATCGACTGAACCTCGAAAGTGTATGTGTAGGCTTAAGAGTCTATTTCAAGATACGGCCTAAAACAGCAGACTAACGAATAGGCAAATGTGCATCAGGCGTCACTAATAAGCCTATTTATTGGCAATTTGAATATTTCACGTTTCAGTCAACAACCTTTTAGATCGCTGTATAGTGCATTTCGCATTACCATAATGAAATAAGTCGTGTGGTGTATGTTATCCATGGCAACAGTTGCATTAAGACGTTCATTCGTTCTCTCTGCCTCATTCTGTTGCCTCAGTGTGTTCGATTTTCCTGTTTTCTCAAAAAATGCCTCTGATCAGCATTTTAGACCGGCACTGTGGCGAGCAAAGCAAAAACAACGCTAAACTCGACTCTCTGCGTATTCGCCTGAAGAAAAAACGTTGATTGTTTTACTTCTTACCAGTTATAGGCCTACTTTGAGTCGAGCGCTCGTGAATAAGCTGGTGCAATGCGCCAAGCCTTCGGGCAGCGCTATAGAAATTTCGTTTTACTTACGTACTTACTTACTTACTTTACGATGTAGACGTCAATATCTTCAATTATCGCCCGCACACTGCAACAATCATCGCTCGTTTGCCGTCAGCCATTGGCTATCTTCTGCTTCAATGGCTCAGTGACACACACACACGCACACACACACACACACAGTATGTGCTAATAATGATACAGTCGTCGGCGCATAAGGAGCCGAACGAAATCTCAGGAAATATCATTGCGGTTGTTGGAGATGACCCCGGAAGACATGTTCCAGATTTTTATTGCCTTCTTCGTTTGCGTTCTGACGCTGTTCACGTGCGTTCCGTTGATCGTCCTCTACTTCCGAAGTTCCGTCCTCCGCGAAGACCTGATCGCCAAGGTCATGGCATCGCTGAACGTCTCCGGGCTGGGAATCGGGCTCGTAGTCCCGGCCGTTTCGTTCGCCGTCGCCAGCTTCCAGCTATTCGACGACCGTCTGTTCATTTTTCAGGGCTTCGTGTTCGGAATCTGCCGGATCAGCACGCTCTGGCACCTGGCCTGATCGCCGTCTTCAAGTGCTACGTGATCTGGCGACCGCTGCACCACTTTCGCATCTTCACCGAGCGTCTGATGAACGCCCTGCTGGCGACCATCTGGATCGCCGCGACGACGATCGTCGTCGTCGCCTTCAACACGGGACTCGTCTGGAAGATGGACGTCCAGCTGTTCCTGGTCTTCAACTCCAATTCGACGTTCTACCTGATAGCCGGGTTCGAGGTGCACTTCGTCTCCAGCGTTGTCGTCATGATCGTCTCCTACTCGAAGATGTTCTTCGTCATACGACGACATCACCTCCAGATATCGTCGCTCACCGTCTCGCAGAACTCCGCTCAGACTCCTCCCGCCGGGGCGGCTCAGGGCAGCGCCGCCGCCGCCGCCGCCACCGGAAGCAGCAGGCCAGCGTCCTTCGCTTCCAGCTTCCGGTCCGGAAAGAACCTCTTCATCGTCAGCGCCTGTCACGTGATCACCTACCTTCCGGGCGCCGTCGTTTCTACGAAGGTGCCGATGCCGTGGTGGATGGCGTTCACGGGCAAGTGGCTCTATCTGGCGGGATCTGCGGAGAACAGCCTGCTTTACATTCTACTGAACAGGATTGTAAGGAAGGAACTGGTTCGGTTGCTTAAGCTCAAACTCAGAAGTTGAAGAACTAGACGATTATTTCTTTCATTTAATTGTTTAAAGAATCGTTTTAATTAACTTCGATATATTTTTCTCCGTTTCATCGCGACGGGCATTCTTGCCATTGTGCTGAGGTCCTTTAGCTTAAGAGATTTCCTTATTGGTTGAGAAGTCTTTGACATGCAGTCTGCGACATTTGTTAACATGTCTTGCTATAGAGGTATAGTGAACGTTCTTAACCCCTTAACTGGGTATTTAACTGTAACTCAATGTAAAATGGACGGATATATATGTGCGGGGTCCCCAGTTAAGGGGTTAACTGTAAAAAATGTGCCCGCAAATTTTTTTGTTCCGGGGCCCGGAATTTCTCTCGGCGGCCCTGATCGTGACACGACGAGTTTTCCCATCGATAGAACCAACGCTTACGGAAACGCTATGAAAGGAAGCGGTCTCATAGACGGTAGGCCTAGGTCTCTTATATCGCCACTAATTAAGTCACGCAATCTACAAGCATGTCCAGTCTTGAACGTGCCGTTAATCCGCACTATATCAGCAGTTGCTACTGGCTTTGCCATTAACCTGATATCCTACGATGAACGACAGAAACGCGTTTTATTTGTCATTTGAGTCTGTTGTGGCGAACGATATATCTTCTACCGATTTAGTCTCTCTCTCTCTCTCTCTCTCTCTCTCTCTCTCTCTCTCTCTCTCTCTACTCTCGATTTCTCTTATCTCTTCTCTCTCTCTCTCTCTCTACGTCGATTTCGTTATGTTCTCTACTCCGTGACAGATTGACATTAGAGGAATATCGTACTGGGCTGAGTAAGGGTATTGTTTGAAATTCAGGTGATGATATCATCTTCACGGTGCCATTTTTTCCGTAACGATTGTTGTTTTCAGGGCCGCCGAGAGAATTTCTGGGGGGCCCGGTGCAGAAAATAAAATAGTCACGGGCCCCTGACCAGACAAGTGTGTGAAAAAGTAGATGACCTTTTATTTGTTTGTCGGTCTTTTTCAAAGCAGAATTCCACAGAATTCCAGGATCCTCGTTACAAATACATACAAGTACAAGTGTAAAAAATGTTGATGACCTTTTTCTTCCTTGTCAGTCTTTTCATGGCATTCATCAC
This sequence comes from Metaphire vulgaris, assembly GCA_018105865.1. Taxonomy (NCBI): domain Eukaryota; kingdom Metazoa; phylum Annelida; class Clitellata; order Crassiclitellata; family Megascolecidae; genus Metaphire; species Metaphire vulgaris. The sequence goes on from CM030851.1 coordinate 11,481,072, forward strand.
CGGACCCGGGCCCCTTTGAGCTCCTAGGACTCCGGAACAATGTTACGGCTGCATCCCCCTCTCCGCAGGCCCGTTTGTTATCTCCGTTTCGTTGGTTTTCTCTCTTTTGCACGAAGGCTTCGTCGCCTTCTTTCAATGCTCAACGTCAAGTTAACAATGGCGCACATGGAACTGCAGCCGTGTTCACCGACCGTTTTCAATTCGCTTACACTATAGCACACCTATAGCAGCAATAGTCCCTCTCTAAGCTGCGCGCCTGCGCGGCCGCGCACGTGACAATAAATAACACTGATTTTGTTGTCTTGGGTGACATCTGTGAAAAAATCCAGGCGCTCGGGCACTATAGCTTTTGCGCGCACACTTGAAAAAAATTAGAGAGAGAGAGCATTGTATAGCAGCACAATAGATCTCAAATGCGAATTCTACAAGAAGAGGATGTGAACAGAGCAGAAAACTTTTGGTGCTATGACATATTGGATGCGTGGAAGGCAGTAACGGTTGAAACAATTGCTGGATTTTAACGGGGCCGGATTAAGGTCCGAGTGGGCCTGGGGCTGAGAAGCAAAAAAGGTCGTCGCTTCCATAATTTGAAAATTGCCCCTTGTAAAATTTCCCGCCTTCACTGAAAATCTATGACAAGCAAAAAAGGTCGTCACTTGAAAAATGGTGGGTCTATTTTTATGGTGGGCCTGGGGCTTCAGCCCCCTGAGACCCCGCCTTACTATGGCCCTGGATTTTAAAACAAATAACTGGGGAAAATTTGGCTAATAAATGTTAAGAATGAATAATAATAATAATAATAATAATAATAATAATAATGGTTTTCGCACCGGCTAACTAACTAAGCCTCCTAAATCGCTTGAAATCACGCCATTATTATGGTTTTAATCCGTACTGTACATCGCGACCCGAAGGAATATATGTAATAAGTCGTTTCTCGAAATATAAATTAGTCTACTTGGTTCGCTTCCTAACTCCATTGGCATCAGTCACGAATGAAGACTTCTGTTGGCAATTTTCGGGGGTGGGGGTGGGGTGGAGAGTAATCAGGAGTTCAGAATCTATCTCTTTTTGAGATGACGCATTTTAAGTAAGGAAGTAAGTAAGTAAACTCTCATGAATTCGTATAGCGCTTTGGAAAGTAGTAGGCCTACAGCAGTAGCTGCTTACAGGTGCACTCCCGTTAATCCGCCATAATTCGTTTCAAGAAAATTTGGCGGATTAACGGGCGGCGGATTAGCGGGGTGCGCCTGTATTCTTAGGCGTTATGGCCTTTCTTAAAATAGCTACGGGAAAAGCGAATGATCAGTCCAGGCAATTGTCAACATATCCGAAGGGCTGTGAAGCTGGGTTTCTCATGGAAAACTTAACGACCATCGTTTGCTTTTGCGTAGAAATTCAACTATTCTTATCGCCTTGAATATTACGAGGAATAAGTGATAAGATTGGGCAGTGGGTCTCCCCAGTGTTTAATCTAGACTCCTGGACTCCGGGGGGAAACTGAAAAAGTGGGGGGGGGAGGAACGGACAAAGCCGGGGAGGGAATTCTGCTAGGGGCTGCTGTTAGTTGATATAGTATGTCAAAATTTCCGGGGCAATTTGAAATTTTCGGGGGGAAAGGGCAATTTTCCTCTCCGGAAATGGCCTAGATTAAACCCTGCTCCCCCACGTGATAATCAATTGAAGTGTAATTAACTACGATAGATTAAGCTCTTAACAGTGTATTTAACTGTAATTCAATGTAAAATGGACAGATATATCCGGGATCTCCAGTTAAGGGGTTAAGAGCAATTTGGCCTAACTGATTTCGTTATAGTAAGTTCGCGATTTGCTGAACAACCGTGGACCTCGCAGACTGCGCTACTTTTGCCGCGGAAATGAGAATCAGGAAGGACACCACAGCGATGACGGAACTATTGAAGAAGACACAAGGCCAAAGCAGTCTTGGTTATAGATAGCATCACCATGAGTAGTGGCCAGGGGCGGTTCAACGTTGGGGGATGACTGGGGATGCATCCCCCCTCCACCGGCCCACCAAAAATGCGTCTTCAATGGAAGATGATCGTCTAAACCAGCGGTTAACCTGTGGTCGCATATCCCCACAAAGATCGAATGACGATTTGTCAATGTCGCCGATAAATTCCATCAGCAATATGGGGTAGTCTCTTTTTGATTTTGTACAAAATTTCAAAATGGTAGTTACGACGTACTAGTTGTTTTACTATAATTTTCATTCGAACATTACATGGAGACAATTAAATAAAAATTTCGAACATTTTGATTGGCGTAACCGTGTTATTTTAGCAGCTTACTTGTGAACAAAATAATTTTACCGTTGATCTTCCTCATGGGGAATTTAATTAAAAGCTTCTCGGCACTATAAGGGTTGAGAACCGCTGGTCTAAACGGATTAGCCTTGGTGCCCCTACACAAAGATATGGACATATACATAGTCATCGATAAATCCCCACCAGCAATAGAAAACTCCCCACTGCACTATGATTTTGTACAACCAGACAAAATGGCTTTTATAGCCTATACAGTGTCAATTTTTCTGAACATTATGCTTTATAAACAAAATCTGTAGATTTCTTCTAAACCGTTTACATATAATTCCTTTGACAATTGTCGGGATCACCCTAGAAATCCATTGTGCTTCTCCCCACCCCACCACCAGGGCGCGATTTGCAGGGAGGGAAGGGGAATCTCCCCCACTCCCAAGCTGCATCCACCCTACTGCTACATCCCCACCGCTACATCCCCACTGCTAGCCTTTCCCAACAACTACATCCCCCAAGCTCGACATACCCCCCCACTGCTCCAGGTCACAAATCGCACCATGCCCACCACCAGTTGGAACCGCCACCGGTAGAGGTCTTTCTGTATCCGACCTCCTGAAATTCTGAGTGCAGTTTTCAGGACGCTATGGAAGTCACTTGCCCACTTGTATGGCGTGTGACACGACAATCACTAATTACGTCTCTGTCAGTCACAGGAACCGTCATCCTTGGTGGCAATCGATAGGAGTGTCACGTGATTTTTTGTCTACCAAAGCTACAGTAATAATCAATATGGATGTACATTGTACACTGTATATAGTAACTGTTATCTGAGAAGTTTATTTATTTCCTACTCAAAAACTCAGAAACGTCACAGAACTTTTTAAATTTAAGCATGGTAATGCAATTCAAGCAATAAGATATACTGTAGTTATCAAATAAACACGTAGTTGTAAAAACACAGTTGAATTATAGCAAACAAAGAATACATTTACCGATCATCATGTATCTTATGTAACGATGTTAGTAATTGAATCTTGTAATATATATATATATATATATATATATATATATATATATATATATATATATAGTATATAATAATATACATACATACAGACTCACAGAGTATATCTATAATCAAGAGATACAATTTTTAGACAAATTAAAATGAGTTGAAAAAAAAAGATATCAGAAGGGAACAGTGCTCCCGCTGGTAGACATCTTATTAACATTAATTCATATTATTTATTTATTTTTATTTATTTATTTATTTATTTATCATCTTTCTTTCTAAAATCATATTTGCGATGTATTGAGTTTAGTTTCAGTTTAAGAGGATCGCTGTTTTTCCGAGTACAAATCGCAGGCGTCCATTCTAACCAAAGAACCGTTCATCGCTTAGGCGTCAATAACTTGGTAGCAGCGTTAAGCTGCGAAGGTAAACGCAGGTCTAGAGAAAGCAACGGCAAACGACTCTACGCTGTAGATTAACGGCGATAGAAGTTACCTGCGTCGCGGCTTGTCTATAGTACAAGGAAACCATCACCGGACGCTATACGCTCTTCCGAGTACGGGACTATAAGGAACTACCTTTACCTTTTCTTAACGACACACCTGTGCGCTAGAATATGCAGGTCGATTTTGCCCTAAAACGAAAATAAAAGCCTCTAGCATTCAAAAGATACGCGCCGTCCAACGCCACGCATAGATAAAGGGATGCCAAAGGGTAGCGTCAGGCGGAGAGAGAGAGAGAGAGAGAGAGAGAGAGAGAGAGAGAGCCAGCTGAACGATTGGAAAGTAGTAATTAAAAGGATAACGCGTTCAAACAACGTCGCTTTCTAACTGCACCGGTTGGCTGCTTTGGTAGCTGAGGCGGAGGAGAATGTCTAAGCGGTTTTATATACGAGAAGAAACAGGACTGGAAGACAACATTTGGGCAACCAGAAATGGGGCAGAAGGACATTCATGGTCGCCGACGTAGCAATACATAGCACATGGTGATGATGATGATGATGATGATGATGATGATGATGAAGATGATGATGATGATGATAATGAGAATGAAGCAGAAGAAGTACATGTAGAAGTAGATGACGATTATGGTGATGATGACGATGATGATTATGATGATAGTGATGATGCTAATAATGATGATGAAGAAGAGGAGGAGGAGGAGAAAAGAGAAAGAGGAAGAAGGGGAAGAAGATGGCATGATGATGATGATGATGATGATGATGATGATGATGATGATGATGATGATGATGATGATGATGATGATGATGAAAGGGGAAGAAGGTGCAGACAGAGAAGAAGAAGAAGACGAAGAAAACGAAAAGAAAACGAAAAAGAAGCAGGAGAAAGAAAAGAATATTTAGACAGTATAGCAGTTTAACACGGTACTCCTGACTGAATTCCTACTGCACGTGACAAATCCTACTTATAACAGTCAAAACCTACTGGCTTTCTGGACATCAAGAAAATCAATAATAGATAAACTGCGCCAATGGTCTAATTTATATAACGCCACGTCGCCACCCTACCCGCCTATCGGATCACACCGACTCCAAATGCATCTTATTAATTGCCTTTTAATATGGAAAACAAGTATACCATAGCATTTACCATTCATGGGGAGAGGTATCTTTCGAGTAAAGCAGTTAGAGAAAGGTCACGTCCCTGTAATCCGCCCGATAATGACCAGGGTGCGATTTGTGACCTGGAGCAGTGGGGGGGATATGTCGAGCTTGTGGGGATGTAGTTGTTGGGAAGTGTAGCAGTGGGGGGATGTAGTGGTGGGGTAGCATTAGGAGGAAGGGAGATTCCCCCCCGCCACCACTGCCCAACGGCAGTGGAGGCGGGGGAATCTCCCTTCCCCCCTACAAATCGCGCCCTGATAATGACGGTAATTTTCTACACTAGACAGGCAGGCGAATGCGCGAAAGAGTTTTACGGAGCCTGAGGTGATGTCTGGATCACGTTGTGAATGGCCACCCAGAGCTTCTGTTTGTTCGAAAGGGCGTTTGTTCTAAATGTCAAAACTTCTGAGAGAATCCATTCAGAAGGAAAAGCACATACTTCTTGCAAAGAACCATCGGTAATCCCCCTACATGAAGAGACTGTGCGTGTGTGTGTGTGTGTGAGAGAGAGAGAGAGACAGACAGACAGACAGACAGACAGACAGAGAAAGAGAGAGACTGTGTGAGAGAGAGAGAGAGAGAGAGAGAGAGAGAGACAGACAGACAGACAGACAGACAGACAGACAGAGAGAGAGAGAGACTGAGAGAGAGAGAGAGAGAGAGAGAGAGAGAGAGAGAGAGAGAGAGAGAGAGAGAGAGAGTATGCAGTGATCGACTGCTTCAGGCAAAAAATAACCGATGGAGAAAAAATGAAACTGTTTGATCTGCTTATATGTTGTTCATGCTTTTCGATGATTTTTCTTTTCAAGCGTAAGATACAATAATTATTCTAAAACATATTCCGTCAAAAATCGACAGATCCGGAAATAAACGCAGTAGTTTAGGCTACATCGTGGCGTAGCTAGGGTTCCGGGTAAAAAAAGTGCCCCCGAACAAAAATCAAAACCGAAGCTCGTCGAGAAGTTCTTCGCGCAACACCAATGTATTAATAATATTGTATTTTTCTCTTCGCCATACTTTCTAACCCCCTCCCCTCATTCCTCCCCACCCCAAAATATTTCAACGGTTTTGCGCAAATCTCTGGACCGATCCCATCCAAAATTGGGGCCAGACCGACCCCCTGTGACTACGCCGATGGTTTACACTGGCTAGGAAATTCCCATCTTCCCATCGCCCTCCTAAAATACCACACTGGGCAGGCTAACGAATGACTAACTATCTATGAGACAAGTTGTCGTAAAGTCTGAAAACTCAGTCCGGAAATCAGGATTTTAATCTGTAATATCAACCGAAATTGTTTAACAGTGGGCTGAGAGAGAGAGAGAGAGAGAGAGAGAGACAGACAGACAGACAGACAGACAGACAGATCTGCCGGATCTTATAGCGATGTTAGCATGGGTGTCCAGTCAAAATAGCGCCGACAAAATCACGGCGACAAAATAGGTCCACAAATTCCGACAAAACAGTACCGAAAGCCCGGTACATTCCTTTACTAGGTTTGTTAACTGGTTTTACGTTATTGAATTTCACGAAAGAACATTTTTCACAGTTAAATTATTAGCTTTAACGTAATAATAATAATAATAATATTACTTGAAAAACCCTGTTAACGTTAAAGTTGAGTTTGTCAATCGGCTCTCTTAGTTCGACGCTATTTTGTCGGCGCTATTTTGTCTGGCGCGATTTAGTCGGTGACCCGCTGGCGCGCATAAGTGATAATGTCCCATTTTTTCTGGAATTCTGGCCACACCGTCCCTGCCGATCGACCTTGCTCCTAGGAACAGATTTAGGACGGAAGCTAGCCGCGTCCGCCGGTCGGTCAACCCCCGCTCACTCAGGGCTTTGATCTCGTTTTTTTCCGCCTGGACGGCATTCTGTCTTAATGAATCTTCGTCTGACGACCAGTGGCGGCTCCACCGGGGGGCCAGAGGGCCCGTGCCCCCCTATTGAGTGCCTGGTCCCCAGTGGCCCCCCTTCAGTTGGGACCCTATACTTAATGCTACATACATTAAACAACAAATGGTTGGCCCCCCATGATTAGAAGTTGCTACCCCAACGGCCCCCCCACTTGCCAAATCCTAGAGCCGCCACTGCTGACGACGCTAGTTTCCCCCGCAACCGCGTTCACGGTTTTGAAGCTGACCTCTTTATTCTATCATCGAGACAGCCAGCCAGCCAGACAGACAGCCAGCCAGCCAGACAGACAGCCAGCCAGGCAGATTGAGACGTGACTACAAGACGACTGGAAGATAAGGACAAAAACTTCTATCAGGTCGCCAGGTCGCCAGGTTCCAACACCCTCCCCTACCCGCACTTCTCTTTAGTGTCAAAGCTAGGGAAGAGGATAGGCATAGGGGATTGGGTTTCTCCGCCCATTTTTCTCATCCAGGTTTATGCGCCTATGCTGGAAGAAGAAGATAATTTGGCCTATAATGCTATATACAAGCCAACGGTCGAGAGGGATCAGATTAGCGCAAACGCTTTCAACTCGAGCGCAGTCGGCCAAATGATCTTAGGCTGGCCAATTTACTTGCATATAAGCTTTCATCCGAACGACCTCCGAGTGTCACCGAGTCCTTTCGATTTTTGAAGATCCACGGCAGACGAATGCGGCTGCGGGTGGGTGGGGGGTGGGGGTGGGGTGGGGTGGAAATATCCGCGAACGCGCAGACGACAGACGCAAAGACACAAGCAGACGACGGAGGGTGCAATTAAAGGAAGATCGATCGATAGGTGGCGCCGCACATAGAAGGATCGCGTCGTCGGCAGCAAACAATGCATTTCCGGAGACTTTCTGTATGTTGCATGCCGGATGATCAAGATCGATTGCTTGGTGGA
>CM030851.1:11491327-11503827 GCA_018105865.1 Metaphire vulgaris
CCTAAATCTGCCCGTTTATGTTTCTATATTCGATGACGCGAATGTTTCTCGATTAATTTTTTTAAAAACATGAGGCAGCAGGGATATTTCTAGGATTGTGAATTTGGGGGGGAGGGTGTCGACCTCAAATTGGGGTGTCCGGAGCTAATTAGTATGCATTTTGTATGCATACCATTGTCACATTACCATTTTTAGGGGTCGACCTCAAATTTGGGGTGGTGGGGGGGTGTTAGACGGGTGTAAAATATCCCTGGTTGGGATCACAATTGTTTTGGCTGATGGCGGTTGGAGAATTGGCGTATAGACGAGTATAGTTTTATAATGGGATTGAATTCGTTCTGTATATTTTTGGCGGATTAACAAATTTGGCGGATTAACGAATGGCGGATTAACGGGAGTGCACCTGTATATGCACTTGAACCAAAAGTAGCCGAATCGGTTTCTGCCAGAGGCGTAGCCAGGAATTTGATTTGTGGGGGGTATAAATTTGGGGGAGGGGTATATATTGTTATATATAATATACAGTATTATATATTATACATGTTATATATATGTATGTATGTTATATATACTGTATTATATATATATACTAATTTTTGGGGGGTATATATACCGATATACCCTCCCCGTCGCTACCTCCTTATGTTCTTATATGATCGCCGCATAGAATTTTATATAAACGTTTACATAATAGGCCTATTACGAACATAAAATAACTTTTCTAAAAAAGCACAGCATATATATATATATATATATATATATATATATATATATATATATACGCCCATACATAGAGACGGTCTTTCAGCCCACTGAACAATCAACTTAAGGCATACTAAGGATACTCTGTAATATCACATTTACAGTTCAGTCCATCCGTTTGTTTCGAAGCGTCAAGAGGTTTGTTCGTATTAGAAAATGATTTCTTGTTTTCATGAACTTCTTTCTTTCATAAAAAAACTTCTTTAGGCCTACTGCTTAACGAGTTAATTGTCTCCTATCTCCGTTCATGCTTTGCTGCATTTCAGTACATTTTTAATCCTTCAGAATAGGCCTTACCCCGCAAAATTCGGTAAACTGCAAGAGATCTTTCATTGCAAAATCGACAATTTCGAGACGCAATAGACCGACGAAATTTCTAGTGAAACGACACCAGTGGAAGATCCTTTATAACAATATCATCATATCTGAGCGAAATATCAGCAGAAGGCTTTTGCCAAATTTTGAAATATAGTTCGCAATGCTAGTTAGTCAAGATAATCTTATAAGCGAAATAAATAATTATAATTTTGTTCTGGGGTCTGCTTAACCCCTTAACTGGGGATCCGGGATATATCTGTCCATTTTACATTGAGTTACAGTTAAATACGCGGTTAAGGGGTTAATGTCTGCACCAATTCGACCTCATTCGATGCTTATTACAACGAATCCGCGCTTGGATTTTTTTCGTATCTTTCGTACATTTTGATGTAATGTAATGTAATGTGACATTTGTATAGCGCCTCTTCTATTTCTACCCAAAGGCGCTCCTAGCATTGGAGTCGCAGGGTAAAGTAATGCGACTTTACTACACTTTAGCCTTCGCATTGAGCAGAGCGAGGGAGTGAGAAGTGATTCCCGACAGGATGGGTTTAAGGCATTCCAGAGGGAGGGTCCAGTCACTGCAAAAGCCCGACGCCGGGCAAGAGCAGTGCGTGATCTGATACATTTAAAAAAATTAAAACCTATGATTTGTCCTCAAACTTTGATATGCCAAGATTTCCAAATGTATGGAGAATAATAAAATACGCGACAGAATAATAGGTTTAGCGTAGAAGCTATATGGTGTATGCTAAAATAACCACTTTGTCAACTCTAAGAAATAACGCAGCTTGCGTTTATTGCAAAAACAACAGTATCAACTTCCAGATGTACGTACATATAGTATAGCACAGTTCTAGCAGGACGAGATGTATCGTTAACATAACTGTGTCCTATCAGATCGTTTGGTAAACCAACGACGCGAAGCAATACAATGTTTTGATTACTGGTAACCCGGAACTCAAACAAAGACAACTCGACAGTGAAAAAAGAGTCACGTGGCATGCCACGTGTCCGCGGTGGGACGTCAATGGCATGACTCCCCTGCGACGGCCGGATAGGCCATCGACTGAGCCGCCGGATGGACCGTCTTGGGTTCCGATGGCATCGGCATGATGGGCGACGGGTGCTGGGGCAGCTGCTGCGCCGGTGCCTGCTCGGAGCACGGCGGAGCCGGCGCCACCCCCGACCTGCCCGGCGTCCAGGCGCTGTACTCGGGCGGCGGAGGGTCCGGCTGGTCGGGGTGCTCGAGGTGACAGATGTCCTCGATCATCGCCTTCACGTTGACGTTCTTGAGGGGCGTCATCGGAGGGTTGCCGGCCCAGGTGGAGTCGTCGCACGAGGTGGGTTCGCGGGGCGGCGGCGGAAGGGGGTTGCGTCGCCAGTCGAGACAGTTGGCAAGGTTCGTGTAGTCGATCATGCAGTTCTCTTTACAGGTCAATCTACAAAAACCAAACAAAGTCAGCAATTTTGAAACATTTGAATAGCAGCAGTTGGACCGGGGGCCAGGGGCCCGTGCCCCCTTGAGAGCTTTATACTTTAAACAACAAATGCGATTATGACCTAAAATTTAGTAACAAAAATATATTGAAAAGTATATTTTGAAATACGACCTTTTGTGTTTTCGGCGGCACTTACGCTGTCAAGAGCTCCCGCAGCACGTCTCCAGGAATGGGAATTCTCAGTGACATGAAGATCATTTTAATTATGTTCGGTTCAAGAAATCCGCATCTACAGTACAGCAACACGAACCACATCAATATGAAAACCAGCCGTAAAGACTTAATGATGATGATGATGATGATGATGATGATGATAGTGATAATAATAATAATAATAATAATAATAATAAATAATAATAATAATAATAATAATAATAATAATAATAATAATAATAAATGTAAATACCGTGCAATGCTTCCTTGTATATGAATACTGTTGCTTCATTTATGTTTTAAAGCCGGACTCAGTACAATGGCGCTAAAGAAGTTTACTAGGCCCTACTACTACTACTACTACTACTACTACTACTACTACTACTACTACTACTACTACTACTACTACTACTACTACTACTACTACTACTGCTACTACTGCTGCTGCTGCTGCTACTGCTACTACTACTGCTACTACTACTACTACTACTACTACTGCTACTACTACTACTACTACTACTACTACTACTACTACTACTACTACTACTACTACTACTACTACTAATTATAATAATAATAATAATCGTTAATTCCTATTTTAAAGGTCTATACTGCCACCTCTGTCCGTCGTGATGTAGACCAAGGTCGACGATATCTCTGAAGTTTTCGTAGTTGAGCCTCCTCAGGCGTTCGTGTATCAGCGCCAGCAGGTCGCACAGATTCGTCTTGTCCTGCGACCGGTCCTGGTAATACCTGGCCAGCGTCACGATGTCGTGATCGATCAGGCAGCACTTGCCGAGACTGCGCATCAGCTGGCAGAACTTCTCGAACGGCAGGCTGGTCTCGCAGCGCACCGGATTCAGCAGGCACCGCCGGTCCTCGGATAGACATGCGAGTTTCTTGAGGATCCGACAGATGTCCGACTGTGGGAACTGAACGGGTACAATACAGTACAACACACCTCTCGCGGTCAAGATTATCTACCTCAGCCCAAACTCAAATCGTCGTTATAATCATTATAATTACATAGAAACTGGCGGTGGCGTCGTTCGAGGGCATACCGGGAGTGTTTGGCACCCGGTGGCAGAAGGCAGAAGGCAGAGGCGTAGCGTGCCAATGGTTATTGTGGCTCTAGCCATGGGCGGCACACGTGATGACGAGGGGCGGCAAATTTGGGGAGCGACGACCTTTTTTGCTTGTCAGAGGATTTTCAGTGAAGGCGGGAAATTTTAGGAGGGATGGCAAATTTAAAATTTAAATTTTTCGGAAGCGACGACATGGGCCATGGGCGGCATGAGTGCACGCTACGTCTCTGACGCCAAACACCCTAGATCCGCCTCTGATAATTATGAATGTAGTTGGGGCGGCGGATTAGCCATGAGCCACAGCTGGCAAAAGTGCACGCTACGCCACTGGCAGAAGGTGGTCGGAAAATTAAATTGGCTGGTTATCAGATCTTTAATTAGCAAATCGTGAGATCTTATTGACACAAGATTAAAACTACTGATGCACTTTTTCTCAGTTTTCTTATCTTCTTGCGCGATAGAAATATAAAAAATCGGCTCGGCCTACTAAAAATCCAGGAATTTAATTTGGGAGGGTATAAATATTTTGGGTGGGTATGAATCTTAACTATAAACCGCACAAACCATATAAAACCACATATAACTCTCAAATCACATAAAAAACTTTAATAGACTGATTCGTGGTATATACCGATATACCCCCTCCCCCGTTTGTTGTGTGTTTGTTTGTGTTTGTGTGTGTTCGCACCTCGTCCGAGTGTTTCTCCATGTACGTGTAGGCGTAATCGTCGGCATCGATGATGATGAACTTGTGACTGTTGAATTCGACGATGGCGCCGACGTACAAATCGCACCCGGTGTAGTACTGCGAGAATTCTACGCCCCAGCGAGGCTGGTTCGGCTTTTTCACCCGACTTCTCTCCAGAAATTTTCCTCCCTGGATGCCTGCAACCGACAGAACCGGCCGTGCACGCTTACTCGACGGCAGACATGGATATGGGTCCCAGGGGGATATTTTTACACCCCCTAACACTCCCCAATTTGAGACCGACACCCCAAACACCCCCACCCCAATTTCAGCTATTGGATGACATTTTTGGCTTGTCAGACGTTTTTGGCAGGGGACCCCCCGAATTTACCGACACCCTCCAAGTTGATAATCCTAGAAATAACCCTGATGGGCCCATTTCAAAATTAAATTTAATTTCCTATAACTTTTGATTTGAATTTGATTCGTAAGGTATGTATTATGTATTATTATGCATTATGTTTTGACCTTGCGTTTTGCGAAAGTTGATTTAACAAAGAGATCTTGTATTGTATTGTATCGAATCCAACCCAACCATCAAAAGCAATAAGGTTACTTGGCACAACTCAACCATCCGTAAAACATTCCAATCTCTTATACCATGACTTATTCTCTTACCCAACCCATCATAATCATGCAAATTTCTGACCCAACCCAACAAATGTCCAGTGCTTTATCTAGACTCATTGGACCCAGTAGGATGACGTTGACCACGACTACACGAGTCGATCTGAAAATGGATTGCATTTTAGAAGTTTAAATGAATAGTCTTAACCAGTGTTTATTCTAGCCACCTTGACATTGGGGAGTTTTAAATGTTTGGGGGCAAGATTTGTCTCTCCACGCTTTTTTTTTTTGGGGGGGCGTTTCCATCCCCAAGCCAACATATACAAATCTTTGGGGGGGATTTTAAAACTTTGGGGGTGGGGAAACCCTCCAAAAAGGCCTAGAATAAACACTGGTCTTAACATCATTCTGTTTTGGTGATAACCAACACCCCCCTGTGAATGAGTGTGGGGGCAGGGGTGTCTATCACAAATCACAAACTGAGTAGGGTTCCACCTAGTATTCTCTTCCATCCTACCCCCTCCTCCGCACCCCACCAATAAAATTCTCAACGGTTTTGAGCAAATCCTACGACCGGTCCTCGCCAGAAAAATGACAGCCCAGCCAGAATAGAGGCGACCCAGCCAGAAATGAGGAGCCCACCCCCCACCTCCAATGGCTACGCCAGTGACCCAGACAACACGCTACCGGAGTTTCTGATCGGCGGTTCGTAGACGATGATCGTGTCGTCGGTGAGGAAGTAGGAGAGGATGAACTTTCGGTCGACGTCGAGCGGCTCGTCGGTGTACATCTTGGCGAGGAAGCGCAGGACGTTGCTCTCGAGACCGCGTCGGTCGTAGCCCATGAACTTGATGAAGTCGCGCTGGGGCGGTTTGGGAATGGAGACGCTGAGGCAGTTGGCGAGCGAGTCCTCCTCGGATCCGAATCCGTTGTACGGCGGGATCTGTCGCGGATACTCGCACTTCTCCTCCTTGATCGTCTTCAGCGGAGTGAAATCGTCTAAAGGCGACGACGACGACGACGAAATAATAATAATAATAATAATAATAATAATAATAATAATAATAATAATAATAATAATAATAATAATGATGATGATGATGATGATGATAATAATAATAATAATAATAATAATAATAAGTAATAATAATAATAATAATAATAATAATAATTTAGAGATTCAACGCAGTCGCCTTAATTCTTAATAATAATAATAATAATAATAATAGGTTAATCTTAAAAGCCATTGTACTTAGGTAAATTTTAAAAGCGTTCCCGCTAGTTTACGATTAATTCACTGGTTTTAACATAATCTGCCACCAGGTTTATCCTACATTTTCTCTCTTATATTTCAGGTAAGTAGATGTATTTTAATGGCGATCGCTCTATAGGAGTATCCAGAACAATCTCTATGGTCACTGATATATGCCCACCAGCAAGATATCTGCTTCTGCCATTGGCGTCTATTAATAGACGACAATGGTTTCTATGGTTTCTGCCCACCAGTGGGCGGAGCAACCAGACTTTGTTGGTAAACACCGGATACCCCTATAATAGCCATAAATTAAAAAGATATATTTGTCGTAGCACACCTATGCCTCGATACAAAAATGATAGCCTGAACGGAGGATACTGTTTGCATACTGATTCCAAATTTGATGCGGTAGTATTCCTTCGTGAATTCGTCGCAATCGTAGATTACGAACTTTCTTCCCCAGACGTTGATCATGGCCCCGATCGCTAGGTCGTTGTCTCGATAGAACTCTTGATGAATGGCACCCACCTATACAGATATACGCAGAAATACACATCAGCTGAAGATTGGGGAGAACCCAGATATCATATCGGCGTTAGCAGCCGTCTAGTGTGAACGCACGATGTTGTCAGTCAGTAGGCCTGTCAGTCGAACACGCGAACTATTTTGGCGCTATATCAATTGAATTGGTGGTTCAAGAACATAGGGCACCGACATTTCATGTGTGATCCTTCTCTGGAAAAGTCGCTTGTATTGCTTTAATATACATATTGCCCGATTAGTCTCGAAACAAGTTTGCCATAGTCTTCAATATACAAATGTTTTATTTTCGTCTTCTGAGAAATCTCTCTACTGTATTCGATGGCAAAACCAAGAAAACCAAGAAACTGCATACTATAAGAATTCTGAAAAATAAAATAACTCTTGAAGACAATTGCATATCTTGAATGAAACATCGGAAAACCCCAAATGGGGAAGGGGCAGAAGGTGGTGGAGTGGTGGAGGTGGACTTACGATACTCTTAATACAGAAGTTACATAGACACATGTAATTATATATGGACACGTATTAATTAACACAGCAAGACCATAAAGGGTGAAACAAAGTGTTTATGACAAACGGCAGACATATGCTGAACCACTCTAAACCTTGTTATAATAATAATAATAATAATAATAATAATAATAATAATAATAATAATAATAATAATAAAATAATAATAATAATAATTATTATTATTATTATTATTGGAATAAACTTGGATACATTGGAGGGACCCAAACTTTCCTCTATGTTTGCTCGAGTCAAGAGACCTAATAGAAGCTAACGTCTACGATTACGTACGTTGAGGGGGTCAGTGATGAAATAGCAGTTCCATCCGTCCGTCCCGAAGACGTTGAGCAGCGTGTGGGGGGTGACGACCCCCAGTCCTGGGAGGTCCTCGACGACCTTCGGCAGCTTCGCCCGGCGGATGAACATCGGAACGGCGTCGCGTCCGGAGTTCCGGAAGTTGATCTCCTTGATCTCGATCGTGTCGTCAGCGAGGTAGTAGTGCAGGACCATCTCGCGCGGGTCGCCGTACAGACTGTCGCGGTCGTCCCAGTAGCAGTAGAAGCGCAGGACGTGGCGGTCGTGGTCGAGGAACTGCTTCAGGGTGTCGTGCTTGTAGGCCGGCTTCAGCGGGTGATTGCCCTCGTCCATCTGGAGCGGGGGGCAAAACGGGGGAAAGACGGTTCATAAGACGCAAAATGTGCTGCTGCTACTACTACTACTACTACTACTACTACTACTACTACTACTACTACTACTACTACTACTACTACTACTACTACTACTACTACTACTACTACTACTACTACTACTACTAACTACTACTACTACTACTACTACTACTACTACTACTATTACTACTACTACTACTATTATTATTATTATTATTATTATTATTATTATTATTATTATTAGGTCTATTATCATTATCAATATTATTAATATTATTATTATTATTATTAGGTCTATTATCATTATCAATATTATTATTATTATTATTATTATTATTATTATTATTATTATTATTATTATTATTATTACTACTGCTATTATTATTATTACTACTACTACTACTACTACTACTACTACTACTAATAATAATAATAATAATAATAATAATAATAATAACGCGATTTCACGAAAAAAGAATGCGCTGCTGTAGTCGTCGTCCTGCTCACCGCTTTGCGGTTTCCATGTACTGGTCTTCTGGAATCTGGATGGATGGATTCAGCCGGATTCCCAGCTTCCTCATGAAGTTCCTGGTGAAGTCGTCGACGTTGACGATCTTGAACGTTCTCGCGTAGACGGTTATCTCGTTGCCGACGTTGAAGTCGTCCAGAGTGTAGAAGATGTCCTCGTTGGGAGGGGGCTTCGGAATCCGATGCCTACGCGTTATGGTGCCTAAATGAGAAGGCATATTACGATTATAATAATAGTTAGCCACGTTCACAAAAAAGATATTCAATAATAATAATAATTATTATTATTATTATATAATTAGTATATATAATTAGTATAATAATAATTATTATAATAATAATAATAATTATTATTATTATTATTATTATTATTATTATTATTATAACGTGATTTTAGTGGCTTTGTAGGCTAAGTTAGCCTGTGCCAAAACCATTGCAATGCATAAATAGCATTGAATTCAAAATGAATGGAAATTATGATGATGATGATGATGATGATGATGATGATAATAATGATGATGATGGTGATGATGATGGTGATGATGATGATGATAATAATAATAATAATAATAATAATAATAATAATAATAATAATAATAATAATAATAATAATAATAATAATAATAATAATAATAATAATAATAAGATCACTGCAGAAGTCACACTCGCCTCTCTCTCTCTCAGTGGCGGCTCCACTGGGGGACCAGAGGGGTCCTGTGCCCCCTATTGAGTGCCTGTCCCAGTCTGTCTGTTGGGACCCTATACTGTCTGTACATTAAACAACAAATGGTTGGCCCCCTCATGATTAAAAGTTGCCACCCTCTCCCCCCACCCCTAGAGCCGCCACTGGAATCTCTCTCTGACCCTGTGGAATCCCGGAGTTCTTCATCCTCGGCTCGACGATCTGGATGGAGTCGTCCTCCAGGTAGAAGTAGATCTTGCACTTCCGGATGCGGTACTGTTCCTCGCGACATTCGAACACCGCCTCCTGGAAGTAGGCGTCGAAGCAGAGCACCTGCTTGTCGTAGGCCACCCACGCCGGCAGCTCCGTCCCGGTGCCGCGGGGCAGGGAGCTGTGCGGGGGCTTCGACCGCTGGAACGGGAGACGCTCGCCGCCGATGCCCGGCTTCTCGAAGCCCACCAACTGGTGCACTTCGTTGCAGATGTCGAAGTGGTGAGACTTGTGATACTTCGTTTTTCCCAACTGCGACATGCATAGCGTATAGTGTGCAAGTAAGCAAGTGAAACCGAATTTCTACAGAGCGTGTATAGCGCCCGTAAACTTGGCGCGTGCAGGCACCAAGCCTATTCACGAGCGCTCAGCCTGGGTAAAATCCAGAGTCCGTGGCAAGGATATTTTTACATCCCTAACACCCCAACACCCCAATCTGAGACCGATACCCCCAACACGCCCCCCCCCACATCTGAGCCTGGGATGACCTTTTATGCTTGTCAGATTTTCTTTTTCGGCAGGGAACCCCCAGAATATACCGATATCCCCTCCCCCAATTGATAGTCCTAGAAATAACCCTGGTCCGTGGCGGTCGAGGTTGTAGGCCTAGATCCGGGTAGACAGTCGTGTAACAGTAATGTAACAAAAGACCTCTTTAGCACCACTTGTGTTTCTACTCGTAGTCGCTTCCAGCTTTAGAGTCGCTTGATAGGAAAATGAGACTTTAGATTGGTAGTTACTAGTTAGTGAAGATTGGTCAGCAAATCAGCAATATGCCAATATTAATCACTTATCGCATAGGAACCGTCTGTCTGTGTGAGTGCGTCTATGTGTTTGTGTGTGTGTGTGTCCGTCTGTCTGTCCATCTGTCTGTCTTTCAAGGCCATTCAGATCAAAGCGACCTAAGGTCAGTTTATACTGATGATTAAACATTGGATCAAACGCAACACTTTCTAATCTTGAACTTCTATAGCGCCACTTCATGATGCACAGAAGCATCAGGCGATGGCGCACCAAATCAAAACCACACAGGATCCAGGTAAAATCCAGGATATTATCCTGGATACTGGTACATCGCCCAAGAATTTGAGCTCTAGACTGCACCTTCCAATTCATTGAGTATTTTCGGATTCAGACATCTCTTTCAGTTAGCTTTTCCTCCATAGTCGGTGGTCATACTCTTTCCCTCTGACTGATCCTCTGGAATGACCTGGTCTTTTGCAGATGGATTGAAGTACCATCGATTAGGTATTAGAACTGGTGCTGTAGAAGTGCACAATTATTATTATTATCTGCAATATACCCGTACATTTCTCTTATGGTTTAGCCTTAAAATTTCATAATTTGATCTGACTGAAAACGAAGCTGAGTGCTAAGCCCCGATTTGATTTAATCGGGTGTCTCAAATCAATCGGCCTAACTGCTGACCTATCTACTGTCTATACATAGACGTGTATACCTACGTTTTTATTAAAGACGTTTCCTGGAATATACGGTAACGCCATTCTTCGCCAACTTTTCGAGTCAAATATCGAGGCGAAGATAAAAAGCGCACAGCAGAAGAACCGTCGAAACTAAATGACGTCTTTTTTAAAATGACGCAATAATGACTTCGGTTACAACAGATAACTATAGATGACGTCCCACTTTAACCCCTTGCTTCTTGCAAAGCGACTTTAGTAGGTAAGTAAGCAAGCAGACAAAATCTCGTGAATTTATATAGCGTTTTAGTGGCATGTAGGGCCTACCCTAGTATTCCTATAGGCGCTTAATCTATCTATGCTTACCATTTGCAAACCCTCTTCATTGGGTTTCCTTTCTCTCCAGCCAACTCATTGCAGGAGTCGTAATGAGTAGCCTACATTTTAAAAGCGTCCACATTTTTCTGTACTTTTTCTTCAATGTTCAGCTATCGCATTAAAATAATGGTCTTCAACAAATAAGAAATCCATCTAAACCACTTGAAAAGCCAGTTATTATTATTATTATTATTATTATTATTATTATTATTATTATTATTATTATTATTATTATTATTATTATTATTATGCATCTGTAGATCGCTTTTCGTTATTCTTTTCTCTGCTCTAGTGCTAATATTATTATCCTTATAATAATGTGATTTTTAAGTGGTTTAGGAGGCCAAGTATTAAAGCCAGTGTGAAAACCACTGTAATAAGCGTTTCAGTTTTCTGATGTTTCCTTCTTTAGAGAGCTTCTTCTGACATGATGGACTGATGGTGACGCAGAATGTAAAATACTTCCAAATTTACACATATAGTCCTATACCAATACCTTGATGTGATCGGGTAAACATATTTATTAATATTTACGAGTTCTGTGATTGGCTGACGTGGTCACTTGGCCACGCCTACGTCCTCATCCATTGCCCTTGATGCCCTCCCCCTCCGCCCCCGGCCAAGCCAAAGACACTATATATACATGCTGACTCCGCGGTCGTACGAAAGCATAGAGATCGTATACGAATGTGCTTTGCGTTCTATGGCGACGGAAAACTTCGAGGAAAATTACTGGGAACGATGGCGAATTGCCCGAATTTTTCCGAGGACCTCTGGAGAAGAATTGGCCATTCCGTGTTTATTAGCATCGATTTAGAAGCCATCTCTAACAACATAAAAATCCTCAAGAAACAGGTTGACAACGCAGAGAAAATAGAACAGGTTGACAACGCAGAAAACAATAATAATATAGATATAGCCTAGTAGTAGTAGTAGTAGTAGTAGTAGTAGTGGTCTAGTAGTAGTACTTAGTAGAAAAGTAGTAGCGCGCTATAAAACAAGTAATTAGATTGAATGTTGTTGTTGTTGCGGGCAACTTGTGCCTTGCGGAACTCATGTCTTTCTTTCTGTCCATCGTCATCAGCGTTGAACTTCTATAGCGCCGTTTTC
>CM030851.1:11508827-11618827 GCA_018105865.1 Metaphire vulgaris
TGAAGAGAACCAGAGTTATTGATCTTTCGCATCTCTATACATAGGAACGTTGGCTACAATTTTCACATGGCTAACTCAAGCGCAATTCTTCGCGGTCTGGCGACGGACTTGAACTTCATTCGCCCTGGAATCTCGATCTACGGAGAACCGCCTGGTAAGCAGTTCACCCACCAAGTCAGAGGTTTCGACGCCCCCTCCCACCAACCCTGGAGAAATATTGACAAATTTCGTGAACGCGTAGTTATTATTATTCTCGATTTTTTTCACAAATTGAGTTTCTCCAGAGAAGTGCGTATAACTTTATCCAAGCGTATCGAGCGCATTTGGACTTAAGGTCAGCCAGCGTTCAATCTAGACTCCTGGACTCCGGGAAAGGGACATTTTAAGACAAGACCGCCTCCCATCCAATAGACGAACACTCATCTAGGGGCTGAACTGGGGTAGCGACACTGTTGTCCGTGATAGATAAAGACTAACCATTGCTTGTACATTTCCAGAGTGAATTTGAAATTGTCTTAGTATTAAGGAGGGCAAGGCACCACCTCGGAAACGGCAATTCCCGGAACCCTGCTTTAGATTAAATACCATCATCATCAACATCATCATCATCAGCATCATCATCATCATCATCATCATCATCATCATCATCATCATCATCATCATCATCATCATCATGAAATATGTGTGTGTAGTTAAGATTTTTCCTCACATCCCCCCACCCCAATCAAATCCCTAGCTGCGACCCTGCCTCCTTCACTTTCATCTGACTTTCAGGACAGCAAATGTCAGTCTCGCGAAAACGAGAAGTCTCAACGGTCTTTCTCAGCCTTCAGAGTGTCACAAATTGCCTTTCTATCAAGCTCTACAGGCTGTGAAGAACACTACCTACATGTATACAGTAGTTGCGAATATCTGTAAATTAATGTTTGAATATATACATCTTCAGACCGTGAAATGGACGGGTTCATTAAGCTGGGTTTCCGTCCTGCGCTTTCGATAAAGGCACGTCCGACTCTCGTAAAACGGTGCTCGGCTGGAAGGCGGATTGGATACGGATCTACGTACGGATGCCAGGAGGATGAGTGGATCGCGACCTTTCCGATCGGATACGGAGACGGTTACCGAAGATCACTGGGCGGCAAGAAGACGTGCATTGTCCGAGATAAGACTGGTCAGTGAAGAGATGACGACCGTATAATAATAATAATAATAATAATAATAATAATAATAATAATAATAATAATAATAATAATAATAATAACGCAATTCCAAGTGATTTAGGACTGTCCATTAATTACGTCAACAAAACATAATAATAACAGTGGCGGCTCTAGGATTTGGCAAGTGGGGGGGCCGTTGGGGTGGCAACTTCTAATCATGGGGGCCAACCATTTGTTGTTTAATGTATGCATTAGTATTCCCAGTATGGGGTCCATTCAATAGGGGCACGGGCCACCCTGGGGTGGAGCCGCCACATTCAAATAATAATAATTATTATTATTATATTATTATTATTATTATAATTCTGGGGTGGCCAGGCATTCAATAGGTGGCACGGCTCCCTGGCCCCCCTGGTGGAGCCGCCACTGAATAATAATAATAATAATAATAATAATAATAATAATAATAATAATAATAATAATAATATAATTCTGCGATCTTGTGTTCTCAGGAGAGAAATGTCCTCTCGTGGGCAGAGTTTCGATGGACGCCATAACAGTCCGACTCCCGTGTAGACCGGACGAAGACGAAATATTCACGGTCGTTTCCGGAGACTACGATCCAGACACCTCCGTACACGGTTTCGCCAGATCTCTCGGCACCATCGAATACGAGATTCTGACGCTGTTTGCCGCTCGATTGCCGAGAGTCTATAGTACATCGGCGAATTCCGTCTATTACGTAACCGGAGCTGAATGCTTGATAAACGGGTCGCGAACGAAGCTATACTGAGCCCTGTGTGGTTATTATTATTATTATTATTATTATTATTATTATTATTATTATTATTATTATTATTATTATTATTATTATTATTATTATTATTATTATTATTATTATTAGCGTCTGCTCAGGTGCATTATTATTATTATTATTATTATTAGGTGCATTATTATTATTATTATTATTATTATTATTATTATTATTATTATTATTATTATTATTATTATTTATTATGGGCGTCCGAAGGTATTATTATTATTATTATTATTATTATTATTAGGGGGTGCAATTAATTATTGCATCCCTTTTATTAAATTATTATTAGTTATTATTATGAAAACAGTAAAATTACTTGTTTCTTTCGTCATTCAAAACCTTGTTTTTGCATCCCCTGAAAAAATTTTTCATTTCTTTTTTGCACCCTCTGTTTTTCATTTCAAGACCCTGACCCTTTTTGCACCCCCGGAAAAATTTCTGCGGACGCCCATGTTGTTGTTGTTGTTGTTATTATTATTATTATTATTATTATTATTATTATTATTTTACGGTCTAGAGTGGTGCACTAGGGCCTGTCCTAGGTGAGGACCACATAGGTTTCACCCATCCATTCATTCACATTATGGTCTTGCTGTGTAGTCTCATTTTTCTTTTCCTGGTTTTCTCTATATAGAGGATTTGCTCCTCTATTCTCCTTCTTTGTCTTGTCTCTGCATCTACAAATAATGAAACTTTGCAGTATACAATATCATAAATGTGTCATTTCCTCAGTTACTCAGTTATTCTATAACTGCCAAAATTCTTACCTCCAGACAAATGACTATATAAGACCAATCTAGCATCCTATAGTACTTTGGTTTACTTAGGACTACTTGCTTATCGGCATAGTTCGATTTTCAGTCTGGACGACCAAACTCTGCTTGTTTGTAAATTTATTTCTTGAGTAACCATAATGTTTGTAATGCAGTAATTAAACCTACTTAGTGTCTTTTAACGCAGAATAGTTCGTTTTAATACAAAATTGTACACAAATTAACGTAGATTGTTTAGATTAGAAAAATAATGTATTCACATTGACCAGTGTTGTTCGGTTAGTGTTCGACTTCGTAGCGGGTGAGGAATTTAAGTAAATATGCAAACCCTACACTTATATAGTGTCTTTACATAAATAATTGGCTGCCAGCCTAAATAATAATAATAATAATAATAATAATAATAATAATAATAATAATAATAATAATAATAATAATAATAATAATAATAATAATAATAATAATAATAATAATAATAATAATAATAATAATAATAATAATAATAATAATAATAATAATAATAATAATAATAATAATAATAATAATAATAATAATAATAATAATAATAATAATAATAATAATAATAATAATAATAATAATAATAATAATAATAATAATGGAGCTTAGAATGGTTCATTATAATCTGCCCTGTGTGAGAATCACTGTTTCAACCATCGATTCACTCGCGCTGTGGTCTTGCTGTGTAACCTCATTTTTTGCCCGCTTGTCCTCCATTAGGTTTGTCCATGCATTCTCCATCTTTTCCCCTGTCTTTGGGTCTAAAAACAAGGCCATATTAAGGCGGGGGCTGATGGGGCTGTAGCCCCCCCGGCCCATCATGAAAATAGGCCCACCGATTTTCGAGATAACCTTTTTTTGCTTGTCAGCACGATTTGGAAGGGAAATGACCTTTTTTTGCTTGTCAGAGGAGATTTTCAGTATAGGCGACGACCTTTTTATCAGCCCCCCGCCCACTCGGACCTTAATCCGGCCCTGTCTACAAATAACGACAAAACTTTTCAGTATACGATGCCATATAGCGCTTCGTTCAGCTTCTAAAGCGCCACTCGGACCGGACATTAAATCAGTCCCCATTTATTTCTCACAGCGCCGTGGTCTGCTGCGACTGATTGACGCTGCTCGTCGACCCGTGACCGCTGTCCTTCGGGGTTGGGTCGGCCACGCGGGGGTTCGCCCTTGACGTACAGATCCCAGACGCCGGCCACCAGGTCCCCGGCGATCCGGTCGCCGGCGTTCTTCGCCACCAGTCGGACGATGAAACAGCCGTCGCGACGCAGGTAGTCGCGGACGAAGTCGGCCGGAACGTCTCCGTCCGCCGCCGACGAGGCGGCGTCGACTCGATCGGTGGCCACCAGCCGGTCGCGCAGGTACGACTCGGGAAAGCGGAAGAAGACGGACGTGTATGCCCACAGCAGGAGGCTGCAGACGGTCACGAACAGCACGAACACCATCCAGAACCACAGGAAGATGAACATCATCTCGTAGAAGAGGTTCATCGGCAGGGCGCACTGAACCGTGTACCGGTTCACGTTCTGGCCCATCTTCCGGACGAGAAAGTCGCAGAGCGTCACGCGCGGGAACCGCGTAGACGTCGTCCATTCCTCGCCGCGGACCATGCGCGCCAGGACGTCGAACCCGTACAGGTGAAAATCGGTGCTGAGGAAGGCGTTGAGCAGGAACAGCTGTCCGACGACGTTCGCGACGTACAGCACCTTGACGAACAGGTACACGTAGGTCAGGTAGCTGCCTCGCACGGCCACGCAGAAGCGGCGGCGAAACCACCCGACGCCCCTCCGCTGTCGGCGACGGAGCCTGGTCAGGTACTGGTCCATCCGTTGCGTCATGAACTTCATCGTCTTGTCGTAGTCGTCGTCGCGCAGCTTCTGGCACTCGATGGCGGCATCCGTGATGGTGTCGACGGCCAGTCCCGATCTCTTGTTCAGCATTCGCCAGATGGGACGCGGCAGGTAGAAGAGGAAAGCCTGGAGCCCGAAGATCAGAGAAACCCACTGGTAGTAACTGATCTTGGCCGTTTTCTTTCTGTTCTCGTACGTCAGTTCCATGTCGTGTGGCAGGTAGAAGGTGTTCGTGGTCCAGCACACCTGTGAACCCGCATAATAATCAACAATCTCTTTATATAATATTTGTATATATAGCTGTACAGCTAAATTGTCATTATTATTATTATTATTATTATTATTATTATTATTATTATTATTATTATTATTATTATTATTATTATTATTATTATTATTGTGTGAAAGTTCCGTGGAAGGCGACTGCGTCAAGTCTCTGGAGTGTTATTATTATTGTTTTTAGGGGCTGTCCATTAATTACGTCAACAATTTAGGGGAGGGGTTTGAAAAAGTTTGACAGTTGTTGACAGTGGGAGGGGGTCAAGAGAAGTTGACGTCAACAATTTCACTTTTTACAAATAATCAAAAACAGGAAATTTCATGGAATACTAATTATTACAATAGAAAAAAGCATGGCAAAAAGGTCCTCACCACCACATTTTGACACTCGATTCGATGAGCAAAATAGGTAAAAATGGTCATCACCGCAAAAATAATAACCTTGTTATTGGGACCGCCTGTCATTGATCTTGGGGGGGGGGTCAAAAGTTTTTGACCTAATTATAGGGGGTTACTGAAAGTTGACAGTTGTTGACAAGAGGCGAGGGGGTCAAAAATTGCCCAAAATTGTTGACATAATTAATGGACAGCCCCTTATTGTTGTTGTTGTTGTTGTTATTATTATTATTATTATTATTATTATTATTATTATTATTATTATTATTATTATTCTCATTATTTCAAATGGCTTATTTTCAAAACCTCTACTGACGATTATTTAAAGCCTTGCAAATGGTCTTCATTTTAGCCATTCAAAGATGACTACGCGTGCACAGTCATTTATACAATCAGTCCGCGTTTGATAGTGTAAGAGATTTTGAATACAAGTGTAATTTTGCTAGATATGTAGGTTATATGCCTGCGTCAAATTTTCCGTCTTTATATTTTCATGTTTTTTTGTAGTTAAAACACGTAGTTCTGTTTGCACTGTGTTGTTGTTTGTTTTATTTTGTTCACATTTTTATTGTGTTTTGCTGCAGCCATGCTGTTCGTATAGGTTTTCTCGTCCCCTTAACCCCCCCCCCCCAAAAAAAACATCGACCAACCTTCTTGGCGTAGGCCACCTGACTGGACTCGAACTCGGCCGGGCAGTAGCAGCTGATCGGTTCGTCGACGTAGATTCTCGCCGTGGAGATGAAAGCGAACAGCGACAGGACAAAGACGGTATAGCGACAGTTCAGCTGGTCGGTGTAGCTGTCGGCCCCTCCCAGCTTCACGTGGCTCACGTCCCCTATCAGCGCAAACAGCTTATCCATATTTTCTTTTTAAAAAATCAACTTGTTTTAAAATTAGAAAAAAATCCTTCGAAATTAACGTTAAAAGACAGTTTCTCTGGCTGGTGGTTGGCTTCTTCGACACAACTGGGAACGTTCGAGATGTGTGTTTTAAAAGTCCGTATTGACTTTCAGGATGTGCGAACTGTTAATTGCAAGGCGTAATTGCGGTGTGTGTGTGTGTGTGTGTGTGTGCTCTAATTCTGAACTTGGTAAATATGTGGCGTCGTTAATGCTATATTGGGGTCTCTCTCTCTCTCTCTCTCTCTCTCTCTCTCTCTCTCTCTCTCTCTCTCTCTCTCGCTCTCTCTATGAGTGTGCCATACGTGGAATTTTCATACCGCTGCCTACATTACATATTACATCTATACATATAGGGCCTACCTATCGAAGTTCGTCACGTCTTATCAGTACGTAAACCAGTTAATATTTGGCACAAGGACTAAATTCATCATTATCGTCATCATCATCATCATCATCATCATCATCATCATCATCATCAACAACAACAACAACATCGTCATCATCATCATCATCATCGTCGTCGTCATCATCAACAACAACAACATCATCATCATCATCGTCAACAACAACAACATCATCATCAACATCATCATCGTCGTCGTCGTCGTCGTTGTTTAAACGGCGATAGTAGGTCAGCGACTTCTCATAGCTATTTTCTAACATTATGATTGGCCAGCTTCGGTGATGCAATGGCCGATCCCAGTGGGAGAGAGACTACCGTAGTACCGATCCATTATGCCTCGATGATCCATTTTGCCCCGCCTTCCCCTTATTTAACATTAGAAGCTGATAATTATTTCGCAGCTAAACCGTGTGGAGTCTGGACTCTGGAGACCTTCAGACCCGGGGACCTCTGGCCCCGAACTCGGTACGTGTGTCACGTTGCTGCTGTGATGACGCTGGGCGCATACAGGTCGGGTGCCTCAATGGGTCATTCGGTAGAATGAGCTGTCGACTCGGATTCGATGGCATGACATTCACACATGCGGAGTAAACAGTGGCACGTGCTTCGCTTTTGGAAGATGTCAGGTTTGTAATAATAATAATAATAATAATAATAATAATAATAATAATAATAATAATAATAATAATAATAATAATAATAATAATAATAATATTAACCCCTTAACCGTGTATTTAACTGTAACTCAATGTAAAATGGACGGATATATCTGAGCTCCCCAGTTAAAGGGTTAATAATAATAATAATAATAATAATAATAATAATAATAGCTTAATAATAATAATAATAATAATAATAATAATAATAATAATAATAATAATAATGCACTTTTATAGCACCATGTATAATACTCTAAAGGTATCAATCGATGGTAAGCCTTCTCAGTGGCGCAGCCACGGGGTTGTTTGGGGTTGTTCAAACAACCCATTTCAAAAAATATGACCAACGCAATTTATGTAGGTTAAATCCGTTGACTTTTTGTTGAAGGAGGGGTGCAGTGGGGGTCGGCCGCGGCCCCCGCTGGTGTTCAGTTGTATAGTGCCTCCAGATAACAACCCCACTTTGCATAGGCTGGCTACGCCACTGGGCCTACTCCAAATCCGTCCGCAAAAGGCCAGGTTATTCCAGTGATCAGTCAGTGGGAGACAGAGTTATGGAGGAAATGCTAATTGAAAATATGTATTTTAAGCCTAGATCTGAAATTACACTCAATTCCTTGGAAGATCTGACAGCCGATGGAGAGAGAGTTCAAAGCGCCATATAAATTGGATATTTATTTCTTATTTATGAGCAAAAAATTCATTGCTTCTATGCGAATTTCCACGGGTCCGCGTCACGGTTGGCAATGGATTAGTGGGATAAATGTTCTTATATAAGCCATATTTTTCATGCGTTTGATTTATCTGGAGTTTCTTTCATCTGAACGTTAGATCTTCCAATGTACGTGCAATTGTACGTTCACATTTTGATCGAAGCGCTATTTTTCTCCCCAAATGAATCTCTTCTCCAGCGTATATGTCTCAGTGGCGTATCCAGGATTCCAGAATAGGAAGAAACTTCAACATTTTTCAGCCAAAAAGTCTTGACGAGCAAAAGAGATCGTCGTCTCAAACGCCTAAAAGTCTGCTGCTGTCTGATGCGCTTTCCTCAGATTAATACTACCCACTACAACCCCCCCCACCACCACCACTATTAACCGGTTATGGGCGAATCTCAAGACCGGTCCGGATAGGAATAGGGGCGGGCCTCCCGCATCTTCCCCTGGCTACGCTTGTATAAGACCAATATATATATATATATATATATATATATATATTGATATATATATATATATTGATCGGTCTTGACATTGATCGGTCGAGCGCACTCGTCTATGCATGAATATGGAGTACCGTTGGAAGATAGATAGCCTTGTGCAGTGGCGTAGCCAGGATTTCCAGAGGGAGGGGTTTTGGTTTTGACCGTGACCAAACTTTGGTTAGAAAAATCTTGATAAGCAAAAAACGTTATAATCTATAATTTCCCCCTGACAAGCAGAAAAAAGGTCCTCACCTCTTAAACCGTTACAGTTTAATTATAGCGAAGGGGAGTTTGACCCCCCAAAATCGCGTCAGAAAATTAAAAATGCATAGAATCTCATTAAAATATTTTGTTTTCGGCACCCAAGGGGGCTTTAACCCCGACCCCCCTTGGCTACGCCACTGGCCTTGTGTGCCATCGTCATCATCATTATCATCGTCGTCGTTGTCGTTTCTTTATCGTACTTTAGTAGGTCCGTGGTGATTCAAATTTTGACCAGAGGAGTGTTAGACTAAGAAATTTAGGAGATGTAGGCCTAAACAATTCTATGATTCACATAGTCATAAATCCTAGCCCCCTGGGTCCTAGGGCCTAGGCCAGGTTTAATCTAGGCCGTTTCCGGGGGGGAAATTGCCCTTCCCCCGGAAATTTTGGGATACTACATCAACTAACAGCAGCCCCTAGCTGAATTCCCCAGCTTTTCAGTTTCCCCGGTTTTGTCAGTTTTTCCCCGGAGTCCAGGAGTCTAGATTAAACACTGGCCTAGGCTATAGGGAAAACTTCAATTCTTCACACAACTTTGTTTGCTCATAGGCCTAAGCATTGAAATGGAAATTATGCACAATATCTAGGGAATTTCTAAATGAAACATGAAATACTTTTGCGAACTTTCAAAAGTCATTGACCATCTTGGGTCGAATTCTTTGACAAATCCCAGAGCTGTCCTAAATGTTTTTGGTCTGTAGGCCTGAAAGGTAAACTACTGTTTGTTTCGACTAATTATTGTGTGACCTGCATTTGCCATATTTTCTATTTGCTTTTACAAATCTCTTTAGCCTATAAAATTTGGCGCCTTTCTGAATTTCCAATTCAGAAATTAGCAGCAGGTTGAAGCTGCGAAGTTAAGCGCTGGTCTTGGCGAAGCACGATAACAAACCAGTTAATATTTAATAATAAGCTCTCGGATTCGAATGAAAAAATACAACTGAAATTTAAAAAAAAACAGAAGCGGCAATACTTAGGCTAATACTTTGTGACTCGTGAGATGACAGACCGACAGTCAAAGCTCAGAGCTTTGCTTGATGACGAAACATTGCGTTTGGATTTTCGCTCGGGTCAGTCGTTCGACTGTTCGATCTCTCTCATTGGCCTAATAATGGTGGTGCGTTGTCAAACCGCTGCTCACTGGTTCGTCAAATATCATGACTTAGGCCTACACTGCCCCGCCCGCGGGTCTGGTCTTATGACCGAAGCGATCGACGAATAGTCTGACACTATTTCGACGTTGCACCTATCGGCACCATCGGTCACATGTTGCCATGCAGGTTTTGCGTCGACTTGCGATAACAGATCCCGCCCTCGTAGGCCTATAATCTTATCTCTGAACGTATCGGGTCGATGACTCATTTAGTTCACTTCTCTAAATTTAGGAAACATTCTGCCGAACACAACGGGATACCGCAGACAGACATAAAAAAATACCGACGTTCATGGTTAGACCTACTGCCTTTTTGTCTACAATGCAGCGATTTTTCAGCTGATTGAAGACTATATATTTACCACGAATGCACACCTCATTTGCACCATCAGAACGCAAGTCAAAGCGTGTTGTTGGTGCAAGTTGTTTTCCAGTCTTTTTATTAGGTCCTGCTCTGCTCTTTTTTTAGTGCAACGCATTCTAACGCACTGGGCAGTGACCCGCAATGAATTTACAACCGCAGTCAAAACACATCCTGTCAGCTATGGCCTATGGCTATGACCATTGCGTACTGTCTACTAGTGTCTAGCTACTGTACTTGGTACATGGAAGGTCGCTGGCTGAATCTAAGACTTTCCGTTTACGGAGTAGGAACCAGGAACCGATCACTGATTCACATCAACACGCACGCACACACACATTATTTACTTTGGACTACTTTTGTCTTACTTACGCTTGTTTACAGACGCAAAAGTCGTTTACGAATCATCGGATATCCATGGATTTTACGAGGATTTAGTGTCGTTATTCTGTGCTTATGGTGTTTTTGCAGGTTTTGTGTTTGAACTGTTTTTTTGTTCGTCTTTTTGGCGAAAAACAAACGTTTCGTTGAACTTGAACGATTAGATGAAAACCAATGGGATATACAACGCTGTTTGTCTCGGCGTTTGTTCAATAGACGAGCGTTACGGTTAGACGCAGGGGCGATGAGCAATACACACGCCGCGTGATACCACTCTGGGGGACGATGTTGGCTAATTAAGAGTAAATTTTCAATTATTTCTCCTTTTAAATTTAATTTGATTAATTTTAAACCCCGGATTTGGTAGAGTTTCGGAATGGGCGAACCACACGTAAACGAGCGTCAGGGTTAGTGAGGAGTTTTGTTAGTAGTTAGTCAATCCTAGCCTCTAACCATCACCTGCGTGTGATTCGCCTAGTCCGAAACTCAGCCCCAGATTTTGCGCTCTGTTAATGCGAGTGAAGGTTTTCGTATGCTGTTGCAAATTCAACTGATTAGATATTGTAAACCTTGTTTATTATTCAACTGATTAGATATTTATTGAATAATATTTTGTGCTGTGGGGCTGCATATTGTCTCAATCATATAAACTAATGCAATGATTCCTTTGTCTTTGACTGTATTATGGTTTAACCAAAGGGATGAGACTTTGAAAAGACTTTGAAAATATCCTTTTAAATGCACTGTGCATCAGCCTTCCAACTCGCATAACCCCATAATTTAGGCAAATGCCTTTTTACTTTCTAGCTTAACACTGGAATCAGACATTTATAGGTCTTACCCCATTGAAATTTTTCTGGTTTCTAATTGGCAAGGGTAAACTTTTATTACTTTTTAACATGTCATTTGTGTTTAGTAGCTCTCCGACTACAGAATTATTAATATCCTATAATCTTTGAGTTGATCAAGATGTGCTGCCGAAGTTGAGCCAGTTTTATCATTTGGTTGTGTTGTCTTTATCGTGGAAAAAATCACTCCAAGAGGCCTTGATCCACAAGGAGTGTTTTGGTCATGAAGTTCCCGTGTGAATTTAACCCTCTTGAACCTTTGACTAGGATATTCAGTTTATTAGTTGATGATACTGCTTTCCCATTCAGACATGTGGATGGATGAAATGATGAGGAAGGCAATTTTGGGTTATGACATCAGTGAGAGAATTTTGGGATAAGTTAAAAGAGGAAGGAAAGAAAATGAAGTGGTGGGGAATATGAGGGATAGTTGTGGTTATAGTTGAAACGGAAAAGGAGAACTATAAGGAAAAAAGGAGCAGGAACGAGAGAGAAAAGGTTATGAACTTGTATAAATAGGTATATATAATATTGTACAGTATACAGTCTATGAAAGTTGTTTACTCTGCACCTAGTTTATTGTCTGAAATTCTATTGGTTCTGGTAAATATCGATATAAAATATTATTGCTAGTTAATTTTAAAGTTATTGCTAAATAATGAAGAAGGAATGGTTATTATAACTGACCGTTTAAATTTGCAATCCTTTTCATGATATTTTGATCCAGTATTAACCTGGTGTGGTAGGAGATATAGAACACATAGTGTTCTGAATTCATGTGATGTTGGCTCCACAAAATAGACTATAGGCAGTTTACTTTACGACAGACATAACTGCACATAAATGCATTGTAATGGGTTTCTTGCAAATATAAAAGTAAAGTAAAGTCCTTCCCAAGCGCTCAAGGCTCATAAGGCGGCGCTGATCTCCATTACCAAGGCCCTCAGCCAGGCGACTGGTTCAAGTTACATGATATGGGGCGAGTGTTCTCATGCAGCGTGCCTGTTTACTCCGTGGATTAATCCGCTACCCATTTGCCATCGCCATCTGGCGAAAGAAGGCTTAGTCGACCCCTTAGGGCTTCTGCGGGAGTTGAACCCGCGACCTCCTGCTTCATCGTCCAACGTTTTTACCACTATGCTAAATTCCCGCCCCTCTTGCAAATATACAGTACTTGTGTTCAATTGCACATTTCTTTAAATGCAATGTGTTTCTTGTTAGAGTTTTAACGAAATCCAAGATTGCTGAACTCCATACAAGCAGAGATGCTCCACTTGAAGAGAATTCAGGATTCTATTTCAATGCTGTTTTACCAGCACGGTTTACTCTGCGCAACGTATCCATTTGCATATATATTTGGAGTGATCACTATCAATCTTTTTATGTGGTGAGACATCTTGCATTTTTGTTGTATGCTGCATATTCTTGAGGCTCTTTTGTTTGACTAATATCGCATATTCATAGTTAGTTAGTTAGTTAGTTAGTTAATAAGCCAATTTATATAGCGCTATATTCATAGCAGGCCAAGATCAAGAACGCTTTACACATTGCACTTAAATGAGATACTGAACAAGTGCGTCTTTAGTCTGGTATAGCGAACATTTCAAGATTAGTCGCGTTGGTGACAATGTCGGGCAGCGAATTCCATAGGAGGGGGTTTCCCCGGGTGTCTTAGACGGGGTGGTACATAAAACAGTGAAAGCACCAATGTTTAGCGAGAGCTTTGTTGCAGTGACAATAACGACAAAATAGCATTGAGTTTTTGGTTCAGTTTTAATATCTTATATTAATAGACTATTCATAACTGATATCTATTGTGTATGAATAATATTTAACCCTTTGGCCATATCAGGCTGATATTTTGGCTTCATACCATATTGGTTATGCAGATTGCCGGGCCAAAAGAGTTAACAAAGCAGTGGGAATCTTAGTACTTTGCTGATATTTTCATTGTGTGAGATTTTCTTTTCCAGTTATCCGTTGCTAAAATTACCTCTGCCTGGAAATGCTCCTCTCCAATTTATTACTCCCACGGAAGGCTACAGTGTTCCTCCAGCAGCAACAAGACTGGAAGAACTGTCCAGTGAGTCTGGTGCTAAACGACCTCGTTGGGTTAGTTGAGCAGCATCATATGTACGTTCTTATGCCAGATGATTTCTCTATTTCAAAAGCGCAGTCTTTGGCATGAAAAAATATACGCGTATATCTGTGATCGTCTTTCTGATTCTACTTTAACAACCATGACCAGCTACTCTTTAAACCTCTGGCTGAAAGTATGAGACTGGTGGCCGAGTCCTGTGATTGGTCGGCTTCTTCTGGCAATCCGATTCTATGGAACGCACTGCCGTACAATTTTACAAAACTAATCTTTGTTGCTTTATTCAAGAGGAATTTCAAGACATAGTTATATTGATTCTCTTTCAAATAAAGTGCCTTGAGTTTGGCCTTTGATATGCCCACAGAGTTATACAAATTGTATAGAAAATGATGATGATGGTGGTGGTGGTGGTGATGATGATGATGACGACGACGACGACGATGATGATGATGATGATGATGATGATGATGATAATAAAGGCATTTATATATATAATTAGTAATTAACTTTATTTGGAGCTTATTCATTTTATTAGAATTTGCATTCTGATGTCTATTTACATTTGAAAATAAATGTCCACGTCGGTGGCCGTCACAAGTTAACCTAAATCGAAACTTGTGTTGTAATAAATGGTAGTCATTTGTTTTGTGTGCTTTTGACAATTTGTTCTTTTGCTATTCGAGGCTAAATTTCTCCGTTGTCTTTAGTATTTTGGTTCTCCGGTGGCGTACATTCAGCAGATTGTTGTCAGGGCAGCCATTATTCCGTGGGATTCTAGTCACCTGATTAATTCAGATCTGCTGAGATCATCATTATTTACGACTTTTGAGCTCTTGGAACATATCGACAATTATCAGCTGCAGAACAAGTAAGTACATGTTTGCATTTCCTATGTATTCTATCCGTAAGCAGGATGTGCTGGAGTGTTGATTACGTTTAAAATTACAAAATTACAGGGGGCTATCCGATGAAGGCTCTTTAGTGTTTTGGTGATCTTTATTTGTGGACAACCATTATATTATTAATGTGTTAAATGTGTCTTCTAAAAACATGTATTCGTTATTGGTCATATCTTTTGCACACATTGTACTAACATGATGTTTTGTTATTGTACTAAGACCACTTAGCCAAATTTTCATGCAAGTAATGAATAGTACCAACTTCTATTTAATATTTTATTCTTAATGCAATGATTGGCCTACTTGGCATTGTGCGATCAGTTCTCGTCAGAACGCAGAAGTTAAGTAGCATTGAGCATGGTTAGTACTTGGATATTGACCATTCTGGGATCTAGTCGTGTTGCCGGCAGCCAACCAAGCTGTTCATCGCTTGGGCATTGATAAATTGGTAGCGATGTTAAGCTGTGAAGATACAAGGCGGGTCTAGAGAAAGCAATGGCAAACTGCTCTTGTTTAATGCAACATGAAATTTGTTAATATTTTTATTGATGAGTTTTACTTCCACAGTTTTTTTAAGCAGATTGATGCGAAGCATATTATGTGGAAACTATTCGATTGTATAGTAGTTCTTGAATAATGTTATCTTGAATAATGTTACCTTGAATAATGTGACCTTGAATAATGTGATAGTAATTCTTGATCTAATAATGTGATCTTGAATAATGTGACCTTGAATAATGTGACCTTGAATAATGTGACCTTGAGTGTAATTTATTATTTCAGCATCACTCGAACCATCTCATTGGCAGACGTCTGCCTTCGTGTTGCAGAAGTTGTGGGTGATAATAAGGATGATGGACTGCTTCCTGAATACAACTGCTTGGCGTTATCTCCGGCCAGATTCTGGAGACAGGACAAACAAAGGTTAATGTGAATTCTGACTCATAAATGGAAAACTGGGTTTTGCTGCTCTGAATTCCATTCTTAGTATTAGTTGTGTTGCATTTCTCTGTCATGTCAGGTCAGGTCTTCGTCCTCCAGCTGTGCCCAGCTATTGACTTCTCCATGTCATCTCTCCAAGGTTCTCTGTCCTAAAGTGCTATGTCTTCCAAAGTCATTCGGTGTCTTCCGTCAGTTTTTCCATTGAGATTCAGCCCTGCCATGTGCAGATCCTCTTCCAATCCGTCCACCCATCGTCTTTTCGGTCTTCCTTTAGATCTTCTCCCCTCTGGTTTGTAGTTGAAAATTTGTTTTGGGTTTCTTATTTCTTCCATACTGAGTACGTGTCCGGTCCATTTCATTCTTCTCTTTCTGATGACTTCCATGATGCTCGGTTGCAGTGTTCTCTCTCTAACTTCTTCGTTTGTTATATGTTCTTTGTATCCAAACCTTAGTATTCTCTGTACCATCTTGGAATATCAATTGAACCTGTTCATCTGTCGGTGACTAATGAACTGTGTTGGTGAATCTTTTGCTTCTAGGTTTTTGGCTGATAAGGACCTAATTGGAACAATGTTCAGAAAGCGCGGTATGCTTTTCGATACGCCGCCATCGGTCAGAGGTAGTCTATAATAAGATCATTGGTCGAATTTGGTCGTGGAAGGTTTATTTTGATGGACGACCAGTAATTTTACAAATGATTTTATTGTTAATTAATCTGTTTAATGTTTATTGTGTTTTACTTTAGTACTAATTAATTATTTTTGTGATGTCTGTTTCTGCCATGTGTGAATAAAGTTGTTTATAAGAGATTTTTATGATGTGTTCATTGGTATGTGATGAATATGACAACATGAAATTAACCAGTGCAAACAATGTATCATGTTTCTTGCGCACTTTAACCCTTAAATGCATTGTATTTTAGATCTATATGCAATGGGAACCGAGCATACTTGGTTCAGGTAGTTTAAGGGTTAAGATTATTGAAGGGTATTTGTTAATTTATTGAACATGAATGAAATTTTTTTGTAGGAAATTTAATTTTAAAAATGCTTTAAAATGATTTTTATTGCAAACGGTGTGATTAACTTTTCTAGATATTCTGTTTGGTGTACCGTGGGTGAAAAAGTATCATCTAAGCCGACGTAGACGAGTCATCTCATACGCTGTTACTATCGCCGCTTCGGGATTACAACCATCAGTAAAGACAAAATATATCAATCGTAAATCGGATAATTGCATTACATTAATGACATGCTTGAGATTATCTCACGTTGCGATTTATATTATTTTGCTCTCTGAGAGCTTCTCTATCTACTTGACTTTGACCTTGTCAACTTTGTCGACCTTGGTCTGTCTTACACCATTCAGGGCATGCTCCATGTTCCATGGGCACTCGTGTCAAAGTAAAAAAAGTTAAGTCCTTCCCGAGCTCTCGAGGCTAGCGTAAAGGCTCATAGGGCAGCGCTGATCTCCATTTCCATGGCCCTTAGCCAGGCGACGGGTGCAAATTACTTGATACGGAGCCAGTGTTCTCATGCAGCATGCAGATCCTTTGTAGCTGCATGCATAAAAGTAATACCATCAACAACTATGGCAAAGACAATAGAAGTGCTCATTCAAACAAGAACTTAAAACTGCTCTCTTTGTTCGTAGTTATCCAGCACATTGATCGTTGTAGGATATACTGTTTGTTTTTTTAGTTGTAAGGTGTCCTAGTAGTACTTGTACGATATGCCACCATAATCAGTTCATGATTATTATTATTATTATTATTATTACAAGGTTATGCATGTTAGTAATTTCACTATCAGTTTTTTGGGTTAGCCCAAACCCACGGTTTATGACGACTAATGCATCTGGAAACGTTTCAGAAATTGTCTGGAAAACACTGGAAAACCCAGGGAATCTTAAAACGTCAAGTCTGTAGGCACCCTGCCTTAGTTGTCAAACATCATGTTGTTGTTCTTCTTGTTGCAGATTCTTGACCGGGTTACAGGAGAAGCTGGAAACACTATATCCACAGAGCTTTGCTTCGAATGTTTCTCAGATTGAACATCTAGTTCACATTCACTATCACGGACACAATTTCATCGTTGAATATACGCCGCTGATATTTGCCTACATCGTGCTTTTCTTGTACCTTTATTTTTCCGTGCGTGAGTATATTTAGTACAGGGTGGCGCAAAAAATCTGGACTGTATTAAGTTCAAACCTAATGTGACTGGTCCGGTTTTTCTTGTGCCACTCTGTAGAAATTGAATTAAGCATGTGTTGAGCAGCTTATTTGGAGTCAATGTGTTGTGGGTTTATTTGACTATTTTGAAGCTATAACAATTTCTGGGTGTTGAAAATAGTAGAGGTTGCCTGTGAAGCTAGTGGCTTGTACTGCAGTTTGTCTTACAAGTCTTAATTTTGATTAATTGTTAGGTTCAAAACTTCATACTTTGCAAAAAGTGTGCTATTTTTTTTGTTTGGAATGGTAATAATTAATCTATCTAATACTAGAATTACGTGACAATTGAACACGCACACACACACACACATGTGCATGCATGCATGCATCTTTAATAACCACTTGGATGATGTGTTGGGTTTTTTGTATTTCATTTGCTAAACTGAACTAATTGTTGTGCTTTGATCAGAGCTATGTTAACTTTAACCTGCACTCCAACTTTCAATTTAGTTTTCTACTGTTCATATGTCTTCTGCTGCCACTTTGTTGTTACTCGGCAGTTGACAGCTTGTACAGCGCTACTACCACTGATGAGATGTGAAAATGAGATAAATGAACCCGTGACTCAGCAGTCATGTGACATGCCTTGCTGTGTCCATCGTACGAAGCATATCGCTGTGGTCATTATTATGTGTTCTGCTTTCATTTAGATTTAGATTATGAAACGAATGCTTGTTTTAAAGTGTGCTACTATCTAACGTTGGAACACTGTTTCTGTGACCTTGTAAAATTGATGTCACGCCAGGTAAAATTGAGATGGTGAAGTCGAAGTGGGGACTGGCCTTGAGCGCCATGGTTACGGTCGTTGCTTCCCTGCTGATGTCGGTGTCGCTCTGTCTCTTCTTTGGTCTCACGCCTAGTCTCAGCGGCAGGTAACTGTGCTGAGCATTCCTAGCTATCGATATTTTCGCTAGTGAATAGACAACTTCATTGTTTTTGGCCTTGTACATGCATGTATGCTGGTTGTGTCAGTCACAACTGAGCAACGTCACACCAAACCCTCATCACATGTGATGCGTTGGCTTAAATTCTTTTGCGGTTCGTAATGTATGATTTACGATTGGTATTATTGGTAAGTTTTTCCACTTGTGTGTGTGTGTGTTTGAAATTTTTCTTTCAGTGAAATATTTCCATATTTGGTCGTTATTATTGGCCTTGAGAATAACCTCGTCATAACAAAATCAGTCGTTACTACACCGGTTCATCTGGAGGTCAAACTGCGAATTGCACAAGGTTTGCCATTTCTTTTT
Organism: Metaphire vulgaris; assembly: GCA_018105865.1. NCBI lineage: Eukaryota > Metazoa > Annelida > Clitellata > Crassiclitellata > Megascolecidae > Metaphire > Metaphire vulgaris. The sequence continues at coordinate 11,527,727 of CM030851.1, forward strand.
GCGACTGCTTCACGCTATTGCTGCTATTATTATTATTATTATTATTATTATTATTATTATTATTATTATTATTATTATTATTATTATTATTATTGGCTGATTTATCCAACGCTATAACATGACTAAGGCCATAGGCTGTGCTTGGCTTAGCTATGCTTAGTTTCATGGTTTCACAATGACTTTGAATTAATTCTAGCGGCAGCATGTACATTTCATTTTAGCAACGGTGTATGAACGTGCTGTTCTGTCCTCTGTAGGTCTTCAAAAGGAAGGATGGTATATTTTTAAAAATCTTGTGACTGAACTCCTGGTGTTGGCTTTCGGTTTTCTTACCTTTGTACCTGCAATTCAGGTGAGATAGCTTTTAACCATCTGCCTACTAATTGAGACCTATAGCTGAATTTGAACCATAAAATGTGCCATTTTGTGCAGGTTATGCCCAGGGCCGCTGAGAGGGGGCAGGGGGGGAAATGCCCAGGGGCCCGGCGATCTGTGGGGCCCCCTGGGCTTGTTTGCTGAGATGCTGACAAGCAAAAAAAGAAAGATCATCGCCCGTTTTCAAACTTTCTAGAGGCCCGTGACTATTCTGCCCAGGGGCCCGGAATTTCTCTTGGCGGCTCAGATTATGGCTGCCATATTAAATAACTACTTCAGGCTGTGCTAGATGTGAGGAGAGGAAGATGGAGGTTCATTAGATACATTCAGATGTTTTATTTGGTATTTTCTGCATGTAAAAGTACTGTTCTGGAGTGACTTTAACCCTTAAAGTGCCGAAACTGAATGTACTCAGTTACATTGCATTTAGTTACAGTGTGTCTGGTGATTTAAGGGTTAAGATAGAATTGTTGTTTGTGTCTTGTAGGAGTTTTGCTTATTTGCTGTTCTTGCCCTTGGGTCTGATTTCTTCCTTCAGATGTTTTTCTTCGCAACTGTTCTTTCGGTCGACATCAGACGAATGGAAGTAAGCTTCAGACAGAATGTCTTGTCATTAGGGCTGTCAATTTTATCCAAAAATCGGCCCGGGTACCCATCAGAATTTCGAACGGGTACCGGGTACCCGTTTGGAAATTAGCATAATGTTATTGTCGCAAATCGTACACAAGTTGCCTATTTCATACAGTGTTCAAAGGTACGCTCCCAGTTACGCCTACTTAATATTAATAATGATCTGTATATGTGCAACATAAACTTATTTTAACTTTTAATATAATTAATCAAAAATCATTGCATAAACTAAACTAACATGAAGCTAAATGTCAGCAACAATAAAAACGTATTTAAAAACAGGCCAAGTTCAAACTGTAGCAGTCAGTCGGCAAAGTGTTTTCCCGGCATATTGTACACCAGACGCTGCGCTTTCACTGGTAATCCTTCCAACTTTTACTGCCCGGGAACCCGGACTGTCTTCGGGTACTCGGATACCCGGTGACAGACCTACTTGTCATTTGTATTAATCCTGTATGACCAGGTCGACTTTACTTATGTTGTTGCCATGCTTCAGAAGCAAAAGATATCAGAAGTGATTGTTTTATGAAATTTCGAGCGATTATTTCAAATCTTTTAGCTCCTGTTGCTGCTGTTATCTGCATGCTGAATGTTTGTAAATATAGGATTTTGACGTATCTGATCAGAAATTTTGCGTCTTGATTTTATATTCTCGCACGTGTGCTTTTCTAATTAAGAACTTTGCTGTCTTTGAGCATCAGTATTTCCAGATCTATCTATAACTATCTTGTCATACAGCAGGTAGGTATGGATGAAATAATTCATACCTTGTCTTCAGCCATGTGGGATCTTTGGTTGGACCATTTGGATAAACATATTGATGAAAGTATTTTGCTTTTTTATGTTATGCAGCTGTCTGACCTGCATAGACCAAGTATGCACGAAGCCGTCAGCATTGAGTTCAAAGGTCAAGGCGACGCACATTGTCCGGTCATGGGTCGCCTCTATCCTTCCGCAATGCCGTCCGGAATGAATGGATCTTTGAAGCCGATACAGCCTCTTCAGCTGGACGCGGATTCGTCGCTGAAACTAGTTCCGCCGTCGCCGTCGCCGATGTCTGCGCTCGAAATCTGCGACGATTTCTTCTACATGGATTTGGACGACGAGCGCCTGCCGCGTCGGATGCGCCTGCTGCACTTCTGGGCGAGATATCGGATACTCCAGAGAGGCATTATGGTATTTGAATTATTTCCTTAATTAACCCCTTAACTGGGCAACTATTTGTAACTCAATGTAAAATGGACGAGTGTTACTCGGGGCACCCAGTTAAGGGGTTAATGGCATGTAGGGGGCGGGAAGTTGGCAGTGTGGTAGCAACGTTGGTGTGAAATTCTGGAGGTTACGGGTTTGATATCCGCACCGGCCATAAGGTTGATGCAGCCTTCACTCACTAGAGAGCAGTGACCAAATGAGTGACAGTGACACTACTGCACTGTCAAACAGACATTACATGACACACTAACCTTGTATATGCAGTATTGCACACCTGGCTGAGTGCTGTAGAAACGGAGATCAGTGCCGCACTGCTAGCCCTGCAGGTTTGGGAAGGACTTTGACTTTTTCTGATTGGCCTGAAGTCAGCTTGTCTGCTTGCTGGCCATTTGAATTTTTCAATGCTGTTTGGAATTTGATTAACCCCTTAACTGGGGATCCCGGATATATCCGTCCACTTTGCATTGAGTTACAGTTAAATACATGGTTAAGGGGTTAAATTAACTGAGGTTCAGTGTGAATTGGTATGGTTTAGTATGCGTCTATGTGTTATTAGTTATTGTTAGTAAAAACTTTTGTGTTCTTGCAGTTCAATTCAATGGTCGTGAAATGACTTGAAAATATGTTTTACTGGTTTTAGTTGAGTGATTCAGATTTCTGTAATTGAAATTGCATTTGCTTGATGCTAGTATCATTATTGATGAGAAACTTGTGCTTTTCTTTGAAATGCTTGATGAACGTGTATAGAAATTATTGGTAGGTGAGTTTCAAATGTAGTAATTTATGGTTCTGACGGTGACAGAAGTGAAAGCCGCTTTCGTTGTCTGTAATTTTAGATTTGCGTTCTCATCTGGATTTTCCTGATCGTCTTCAAGACCGGTTTAGTCGAAGAACTGGACGAAATCAATCCGATTTATCTCAACAAAGACCTGGACATGTTCAGTCTGAATTCCTTCACGAGCACTCTGGAGCACCAGAAATCGGGAGGAGAGAACATCACCGACTATTCCAACATGTTCGTAGATGGCGCCACCGCTGGAAGATCTCTTAAGAGTGAAGTTAATCGCTCATCGCCCGGTTTATCGAATGTATTTCAGGATGGTTCAGAACAATGGAGATATCTATCGTCAAATCATTGGTTGACACTCTTAAGCTATTACAACATCAGTCTGTCTGGACGGTAAATGCCGTTTTAATATTTATGTGAGTAAAAATAGGATTCTAGGATGATTGACCATAGGAAGTGTGGTCAATTGACCAATCGTCCTATGGTCAATCGTCCTATGGTCAATCGTCCTATGGTCAATCGTCCATGTACTAAATATTTATATGTTATCATATGTGTTATCATCATAATTGTTTTCAGTGTTTGTGTGAATAAAAAATGAGGGTATGTGTGTGTTATTTGTGTGTTTTTGTTTTGTTATCATATATGTACAGGATGGTGCAAAAGGCTGGACTATATTAAATGCTAACCTAAATGTGACTAGTCCAGTTTTTTTGCATCACCCTGTAGGTTAACATATATGTATAGTCTCATAAGGAATGTTTTGAATTAGCTTTAATGTTGGCCATTTGGTTTGATTTTATAATTTGTTTTTTGACGAATTTGTGAATAAAAAAATCAGGGTATTTGTGTGTGTGATGATTGGCTTGTTAGAACAACAAATGAGGCACTTTTTTTAAAATGGACATTTATTATTTTATTTTTACTTAGTCTCATTGTGACCTTTGCTTTATTAACTGCATTTTCAACAAAACTATTTTGACCTGGTTGCTATTTCAGTTACCTTACGATCCTTCCAAGCATTCACCTGTCGATTGGTGTTAGTCCCGAGGAGGCGATTGGGATTCGACATCCATCCGAAACCCGGTTTGATCCCCCTCAGCATCTCCCCTCTTGGGATCCCACTGGCCAGTTCACCATCGAACCCAACCAGTCATCTTCACTTATACAACGATTGGTAGGAATCTTATTCTTATCAGTGTCTGTAAAATTATATGGAATAGCTGAGGGTAGACTGCATTTCAAAGCCTTTTTATGCTTTTAATTTCATTTTTTTGTGCAATCATATTTTAATTGGGTTCTTTGAACTGCAGACAGTTTTCTATTGGCGTATTTCCCAATTTGTTGCAAAAATTAATTAATTTGTACGTGAGAAATTCTCTGCACAACATATTTTCAAACACTTTTATATTTTCTTTATATTTAATGTTTTGATTTTTATAGAAATTTTTCGTACATTATTGTTTAAATTTTCTAAAGACGTAGCTTTGAATGTGTGGCTCTTTTACGATCAGTTTGCTTTTAAACTCTATATACAGTAGTTGCATAGGGTGTTTCAGTTCTGTTTAATGCCATGTTGTATTTTGTTTGAAATAAACATTGTTGCACTGAATTTTGTTAACTCAATATGCAGCAATTGCAGTGGTAGCACTTCTGAGCTTCAGCAGGGGCGCTATCCAAGTATTCTATTACTTTACAATACTTATACAATACAATACTTATACTTTACAATACTTATATTGAGTGCTTCTGAATGATTCTTCAGAAGAGGCGCCATACATTACATTACATTACGTAGCTTAGTATGTCTTGTGTACAACTGTACATGCACTGAATATTCGATTTGAATGGCCAGTTGGTTGATTGATCAGGTGCGATACCCGAGGACGAAGACCGAGCTGGTGATTACAATTCTGCTCGGCATCGCCAGCTTCTTCTTGCTCGTTTTCATCATGCTGTCGATGTACAAGTGCATGTGCTCGCGCAATTATGCCAAGTGGCGGTCGTCGTGGCAACGGCGGTTGCGAAAGGCGAACCAATACTACAAGCAGATCCGCGAGTCGGTTCCTCTGGTGCTGAACGGCCATATTCAGGTAAATAGTTCCACCTGGTCATTCTGTTCAGGTGAATAGTTCCACCTGGTCATTCTGTTCAGGTGAATAGTTCCACCTGGTCGTACTGATCGAGTTAATAGTTCCACCTGATCAGTGGCTTAGCCAAGATTTGCGGAAGGGGGGGTTTGGTTTTCGGTTTCGACCGTGACGAACTTTTAAAAAACCTTGACGTGGCAAAAACAAAGGTTATCTCCGCTATTTTTTCCAGACAAGAAAAAAAGTCCTGGCCTCTTATACCACTACATTCTATAGCCAATGGGGCTGACCCCCAAAACCGACATCAAAAATTTAAAAATGCATAGAAACTCAAAAAATATTTTGTTTTCAGCAGCCAAGGAGAGGGGGTTTAATCTCCAAAGCCCCTCTTGGCTACGCCACTGCACCTGGTCATTCTGTTCAGGTTAATAGTTCCATCTGGACATTCATAGCACACTTCAGAGGCAAAACGATAGTTATGACAGGTGATGTTTGTGGGGTTTGCATTTTGCGGAGTTTGTGTTTTGCAGGAGGTGGAGTGCATCATAACGGATGGACAGAGGATCGTCAGTTCGTGTCTCGGCGGAGAGATCAGAGTCTGGGATTTCGGAAGCGGAGAATGCCTGGTTGCCATCGACAGGGCAAAGTCAGTCTCTCTCTCTCTCTCTCTCTCTCCCTCTCCCTCTCTCTCTCTCTCTCTCTCTCTCTCTCTCTCTCTCTCTCTCTCTCTCTCTCTCTCTCTCTGTCACATCGTCCGTCTTTTTGAATCTTCAAATCTCTTCTATTCTCATACGTAGATTAGTTTGTTTTAATGTGTATGTAAGTGAAAGTGAATACACAGAATTAGGCACGTGGCCGGGGACAGTTAATGTAATGTAATGTAACAAAATATTTGTTTAGCGCCTCTTCTGAAGAATCACTGTGAAGCGCTCCCACAGCAAATTACTGTATATTGACAAAGAGATAAGTTAGTATGCAATAAATTTTATTATAAAGTTGTTCTAATTCTTGCAGAGTTGCTGCAAAAAGACAGGCGGCTCTATTTCGAACCGGGCGGCGTCACAGCAGCACCCAGAGCGACGGCGTAGACCAACCGTCGGCCGAAGCGGCCGCGTCGTCGTCGCTGTCGTCGTCGCGTTCGTTTGCCATCTCGGTGCCGGCCGGCAGGAGCTGCAATCCGCCGACCAGCCTGAGCAGTTCGTTTGGCAGCGACGACCTGCAGCCGGTCGATCAGGCGCGTCACCACTCCCGCCACCGAAGCGTCGACTTTGCGCTGGCGTCGATAATTCCCGACCTGACCGAAACCATCGACACGGATTTTAAGAATTCTGCGCGGTAAGTTTCGTGGCGGCGATTTTGAAACTTTTCGTTTTAACGAGCCTCGGATTTGATCGGTTGGTTGTCTTTCCGGCATTCGGATTTGTAAAATGGAATCTTCGATTAGCGTTGTGGTTCAAACGATCTGTCTTTGTCGATAGGCTGTGCGGTTAAAACGTGTATTCAATTATAGAGTACTGCAATGTACAATGTAGGCCTAATGTGATACACTACCGTTATTGTTATTGTTATTATTCATGACAATTTATGTAGCGCCGTGGTATAGCAAGGGCCAAAGTCAAATCGCTTTACAAGAAACATGGTATTGGAAATCTGAAACCATATTGAATGGTATTGGATATAGCATACCTCGGATATAACATACTAAATTTTATTTTACAGATAACAGAGTTCTACTGTACTTGTTATAACTAAGTTCTACTGTGCATGCAGCCTTTTAACCTAATACCTCAATGTAAAATGGACGCTATGCATGCAGGATCCCCAGTTAAAACTTAATGTATGAACTAACAGACTGAAAACTGAAGCAGTTTCCGAATAACTTTCCCGCTAGTGAAGCAAATTGTTGGCACAGGAATCGCCAGGAGCAGGACCGGCCGTACTCGTGCAGCAGCGGTGCGGACGAGACCCGTCCGGATTCGGCTGGAGACGCTCCTCCGTCGTCGAAGCAACGGTTGCTAAGCAACGGCTACGACTTCACCCACTTTGAGTCCTACTTTGCCGAGCATCGCAAGATGAAGCAAGAGGAAGAACGTTACGTCTTGCGGAAGCGGATGAAGCAGCGCAACAGCTCCAGTAAAGACGATTTTGCGGGGACGTCACTGGAATGCCACGATAACGATACAGACGTTGCAGACTATCCCGAAGGTCTGTATATTCCGTTATCATTATGATGTCGTTATCATTTTGATATCATTATCACTATGATAATCACGCTGCATAGATTGTCTGCTTGTTCATGTATTACCATTTTTTTTTGGTAAAGCTTCAGGGATTTTTTAGCCATTTAACCTCAGTGATCTGTGTAACCAATAGGATATGAAACTGAAACCATTGGTCTTACAGGGTGAAAGACTTAGTGTTCAAATTTTACTATTAGCATTAGTTGTTCATTGGCAAGGCCACTGCAAAAGACATTATGGTAGTTCTCTCCCAGTTATAATGCACAGGGCCGTGAAAAGTGGGGAGAGGAGGGACACTTTTCCCGGACCCTAGGATCGTGGAAGGGACCTCCACAGCTGTCAACGTGTCAAACGCCATTGCCAAAGAATGTATATATTCAAGACAAGCTTTCTTACCCTGCTGCAGCTCTTCACGAGCCTGACCATGTGATGTTTGGATTGCTCACATCTATGCTACACGGCCGGGCTTTATCTATGGTTTCATGTTAAATTTTGTTGTTCGATCGTTTAGCGGAGGACTCGTCTACTGGAGATCATGTCTACGTTGAAGTCCCTGCTGCCATCTGGTGTCTGGCTTGTGATGCGAATATCATTGTTGCTGGTTGTGGCAATGGAACGGTTGAAGTAAGTTCTTTGTATTGTTCAGTTTATTGTTGCGTTGCGGCTGGGACATGCATACAGATATTAATTTGACAGTAATTTTTCTTTGTTGTAGTGCTTAATATTCTTAAACTTTAATTTTTATGCTCCTATGTGTGTATGTGTGTGTGTGCATGAACAGGCCCTGCTATGCTATTTCTAATATTCACAGATAACCATGGATGGGTTCATAACTATAACATTTTAAAGAAATATTGGTTTATTCTGGGTTATTTTCAATAATTTTGTGTTAAGCTTATCATGAAAGCATTTTCACGATGTATGCATTTTTGTGGGATTTGTTACTCTGTTCACAACACAATTTCACGGTTGTTTGGTATTGTTGAGCTGCACTGTGGCCAGGCATGTCGGAACAAATTTTTAGCAGGGGGTGCAGATTTTCCGAGGCGAGGTGTTTGGTTGTCATATTTTTCAGCAGACAAGCCAAAAAAAGCCATTTCCTATATATTTTTTAGTCAAAAATTCTAAGGGGTGCAGATCTGCACCCCCCCAGCCTTGTGTCCAGGGGGTGTGCTGCACCTCCTGCTTTTTCCAGGGGGTGCAGCTGCACCCCCCACTTCATACGGGCCTGACTGTGGCTGTAAGAGCTGTGTAAACAAAATGCTTTATAGGATATTTGTCGATGCGTTTTAGCCACGTGTGACCACTTCACTGTCGGTCAGTTTTGCTTGTCGTTGGATACGATAAATACTGGAATTTTGTATTGGATACGATGGATGCTGAAATTTTTGCTCTGGATACTATAGATACTGGAATTTTTGTTTTTGTTTTTCAATCGTTCACAATATACGAATAGTATAATGAAAGGAGGTTTTGAATTTTGTTCAGTTTTGGGATGCATGTACTGGGAATCTGCGCTGTATGTATCAGCAGAACAAATCCGGCGTGATTGGCATATGTCTCAGCGGAAGCAGGTAGGCTATTGGCTGAGGTTGTTAAAATCGCTGGTTTTAAAGGACTGGTTAACCGGTCGGTAGCTGCAGCCTGGTGTCGTGCCTACACCAAAGCGCTTTGATGTTGCCGGTGTTGGAGCTGGCATCCTGCGCGGCTACTTCAAGCGCTTTGGTGTTGCCGACACCTATGCCGGCGTCCAGTGCAGCTATTTCAAAGCGCTTTGATGGTTTCAAATTGAAATTGTGGTTAACCGGTCAAGGACCAGTCCTTGCTCTTAGGACCGGTTAACTGGTTAGCCGCTAACAACCTTAGTTTTATTAGCTGTGTGATGAAATTTGAAAGATCTGTCTTTGCTATGATGGTAGACCACATCGTGGATATAGCACTCTCTACTCTTCTGTGTTCTCTCTCTCTCACTCTCTCTCTGTCTCTCTGTCTGTCTCTCTCTGTCTCTCTGTCTCTCTCTGATCACCCACTTCGTTGTCGTTCTAGTCCAGTGCATAATGCTATCCAAATTTATCCATCCATCTACTCCTGGGTTGCTCTTATCATAGTTATTTAGCTGTAAATTTATGGCTGCTGAATCATTTGGCTATTGTATTCATGATCTGTTTTTTCTGACTGGAAAACTGTTGAAATGCAAACGCACGTTTCAAATTGATACATTATTTTTTTTTACTATCTGATTACCTGTATTCATTTTTATTTCTGCTTTGTCTAGAGTAATAGCTGCTAGAATCGACGGAACGCTGGATTTCCTACAGTATTTTTCCAGTATTCAAGGGACAGGAAAATGCCATCTACACTGCACAGATCTAGTATGAATCATTTTGTGTTAATCGCGTACACTTTCTATTGCTGCAAGCTATAAGTGGCCAACGTACAAGTTTGTCTTGAAGTTGTATTGATGATTCAATCAAAATATTCCAATTTTATAGGATTATAGAGGCAATTTGCTGAGTGACTTTTTACATATTTTATGTTATTAATTTTAGGCATTTGAAAAAATGCTGTGAAATCGAGAACCCACTAAGAGCGTACAAATGTTTTCTCTGTGTGTTAGGTCTGAGTGAAGAGCTACAAAGGGCCGCGTTTTCGGAGTCTCACTGCGCACTTTCTGTGTCGGTGAAGGCACATCAGCAGTCAATTAACATGATCAGTGCAAGAGGGCGTTATGTCCTCACTGCTAGTCAGGATCATACATTAAAAGTGAGATATGTACAGTTGCACTCTAATAGTTTGCTTCTTTGTGGTGCTATATACGTCCTTTACACTGCATGCCTGCTTTATTGTGTTTTGTGTATATTGTCTTGATTTTGGTTGCTAATGGTTTGCTGGAGGAGGGGAGAGATGATGATGATGAGGAGGAGGAGGAGGAGGAGGATGGTGGTGATGGTGATGATACAGTTTCTTTAGAAAGTCTTTTCTTATAAAAGTCTTTTGTCAAAAGTCTTCAAGTGATTGATGAAATGGGAATTGTATGGGCAGTTGTTGTAGTCTTAGTTTAATGGGTGATTAGTTTTTTTGTTATCTTGGACTTTGTTTATATCGTTAAAGGTTTATCGCATTGACGACGGCCTTTGCCAGTTTACTCTTCATGGCCACGCAGCACCTGTGACAACGCTGTACATTGATGCGGTGAGTTTTTCTTAGTCTATGACTCCTCCTAAGACCAAGGAACTGTGCCAGAAACGCATAAGACGACACGCATCCAATAAAATGAATAAATTGCAAAAAATTAATTCTAAATAGTCCCACTGTGCAACTTTAACCCCTTAACTGGGGATCCCGGATATATCCGTCCATTTTTCATTGAGTTACAGTTAAATACACGGTTAAGGGGTTAATAATGGCTCTTAGCAGTTTACTAATAAATCTGTAAATGGTTTGAGAAACATTTTGTGATACAGTATAGTAAGTGGAACTGTCCATTTATTTTGACCATCGATTCTATAATTATCGTGACTATGGTCCTAAGGTAGCTAAGGCTCTGAATGTAGATGGCAAAGCAACTCTCCCAAATCTTTGCTGCTTATGTTCCTTTCACATGCCCAGCAATTTCAATTGTGACTATTACCAGCAGATTGTCGCTGCTCTTTTCAAAGTTGTGAATGGTTGTTTGTTTGTAACCCCCCTCCCCTTTGGAAAATCCTGGCTATGCCACTGATGTTGTCTTCCCACTTTTTTTGTGGTGTGCCTCTTTTTTGTGCCTTGCATCATTAATAATATAATAATAGTGCTTATAATAATTGACATTAATTGTAATGCGCTTGCTAACATTGATTGATTAGGCGCAATATAAATAGCTAATTAAATTAAATTAAATATGTTTAAATCGCTTTAGGAGCTGTCGTGCGGCGTCGTAAGTGGTTCCGCAGATGCTTCGGTACGCGTATGGAACATCGAGGTCGGTACGTGCATCCACAAGCTGAGCGGCCACACGGGCGGTGTGACGTCGGTCGTCTGTTCGTCTGCGCACGTCGTCAGCGTTGGAATGGACGATCGGCTGTGCATCTGGGGCAGGTCAAAAGGTCACCTGATTCACTGTGTGCAGTTGGTAAGGTTTGATTTGAAGCGATTCGATGAAGCAACGGAGTTTTATTATTTTGTGTATTTGCTTTGGTTGAGGTGTCAGGCATGTTGTTGTACTCTAAAAATATGTTACCAAGGTGTCGTCTCTTTCATGCAATTAATTTAGCACAGTTTCCTTGAATGTCTAAGTTATAAACGTCGTTTTCGACAATGCTGTAAGCTTTGACACCATTAATAATATGATGAATATCTGAAAGTATTTCGTACTGGTTGTTTTGCTTGTCAGACGTGAAGCAGCCCTATAGAAGTGTGAGATTAGATTAGATGGTGTATTTGCTGAATTTACGTATCTTTTATTTGACCAGCCATAGAACTGAATATCAGTTGTTCTTGTTTTAGGAGGCCGGTTATTGTAACACAGTTGCAATGCTAACAAGGCATCTGATCATTACTGGCGGCCAGGTGATTATGTTCTACTATAATGTCATTGCTGTACAGTGAATTATGTATAAAACCATTTATTTAACATAGATAGAAGTTGTTATGTCATATTTGTGAGGGAAGGAGGGAGGAGGGAAGGAAGGAAGGAAGGAAGGGGGGGCAAATTTCCAGTCACTTCTTCATGATTTGGCTTATAATGGGCTTTATTGATATGCTTTCAAACCTAACAGGGTCTGTGCACAGCAAATCTGCCCAAATGGGGTCTCTTAGACAACCCACTCTGTGAATTACAAACAATGTATCACATCATAGAAAACTGCTCGCTTAGGGCTCATCCATATAGTACGTGCACAAAAAAGGCATATTTTCAACCCCTCCCCGTTTGCACACCGTACATATGCAAAATCTCCTAGATCCTGCCCCCTCTCCCTCAGTGTGTGCATACTATATGGATGGACTCTTAGCAGACTGAAAGGTGGCATGGAGGACCCCACCAATTGAGTGAGAATGCCATATAAAGGCCTGACCAAGCACGCACACATGATGAATGGATGAACTTAATGTATATAGCATAATGTCTCTGCGGTCCAATGCTAAAAGTCTTATGAAGATACCTCACTGTAAAACATCACTCTGTTCCAGGTTGTTTGCAGTGTCAGGGCCAAAGAGATGGAACGATCTACCGATAATTGTGAAATCATCCTGTTCTCTGACATCCTTTAAGAAAAATCTTAAGACTTATTTGTTTAGAAAATCTTATTCTCTTCTGCCTTAGATTGTTTTCCATTTTTTCATCTTATTTTAATATGATTACTGTTGCTTAATTTTATTTGTAGGCCTATAGCTGGGCTCTGTAATGTGCCCTTGCTCCTGACATTTGGTAATATGGCACACAAGAAATTGTCAGTTTAATAATAATAGTAATAATAATAATGGTAATTAAGAAACTCTAAGAAACCACTGTATTTTGTCAACTGTATAATAGTGGAATGTGTAGTTGTTAGTTGTTAAGAGTTGTGTTTGTTCTTATGATGCCTGCATTTGCGAATAAAGTTATATATATATATAATAATAATAATAATAATAATAATGATGATGAAGCAATTATATATTGATATTATATTCATGTGTTGGTTATGAACTGTAGGGAAGTTTGCATTTGTGGGACGTCCACAAGGGTCGCCTCCTGCGAGCGCTTTCGCTCGGCGACCACGACGCATCGGTGTTTATCCGTCAGCTGCTTGTCATCGACAATTCGGTTGTCGTCTGTGATTTTGGATCGCAGCTGCGAGTCGTTCAGTTCACCCCGGTTCTCGAGAAAGACGATTAGGCCGTCGACCTGTCACGTACGTGTCAACAATAATGGATTGGCATTCCCTGCTGGTCGAATAATTTTCGTAACAGAGTTTGGTTCCGTGTGTGTGTGGGGACACTGGTGTGTGGTCATTGCCATCTCATCGGGTATTTTGGATGTTGGCGGCAACGGCACCGTACTGGACAAGTGGGATGTAGTGCGGATGAAATGGGCGTACCGACAGATGTACAAACAGATGTGTTCGCTGTGAACATCTCACGAGTGGATGCCAGTCGTTCAGAATGCTGGAAATTGAAATTTTTAGAAATTTTCAAAATCAAAATAATTTATATATTCAAACGACGTGGATACATTATTATTATTATTGCATTTGCTTTTTCAGAAAGTCTATTTATTTTGCAAATCTGTTGTGACAGAGTTCTTGTAGGCCTAGATTTAAAGATAAATAATACTAAGACCATAACCACCAAATTTCACTGGTGGGATAATGTTGTATTTTTTAAATTTATTGCTGTCACTTTTCATAAGAAGAAGAAAAGTTTACTTTTCAAAATTTTACTTGTTACTTTTCACGTCGTAGATGCCTCGAGCTTGTGCTTAAATGAAATGTTATTCTCGTCAGTGTCGAGAGCAATGCAATGACAGGTTTTGAGTTTGCAGTCATATTAGTGACAAGGCTATTAGATGTTGTTATATCGATTGCACGATAATTTGATGTAGCTAACCTATCTAGCTACACTTGTACAGAACACAGACAGTCTGTTGCCATGCGGCGATACATTTGCCATACGTTTGTCCATAAAAGTTTGTCGGTGTTTTTGAAAAAGATGTAGTGGTTAACCAGCTTTGAGAGTTGTGATTTACGAGCTTGAAACCAATAATTGCGAGTCCAGCATTCGTGTTTTATTGATTTGTTGCATCGATAAATGTAAGCTTTTCGTGTAACCTATTTGTTTGTATATTGGGTAGTTTTTTCCTAATTTAAGTGTGACATTTTAACAATGCCTGAAAGTAATGGCAAGTTGGCTTCTTTGGCTCAGGAAGGTGATTACCACCTAAATGTATCTGTGACTTTTTCCTTAAGTTTGTGACTCTGGTCTGTAACATATCAAGGAGTGTGTTATGCCTCTGTAGGAAGAAATATTGGTTGGTTGCACCTCTATATTTATTATTTAACTAGTGTTGAAGAACGTTTGACTAAAATAGATTTGAAATTGGACAGATTTTCACTTTTAAGTTTTCACATGTAGATCAGTCATTAGCATTAGAACTTTCGTGAACTTGGGGATAAAACAGTTGTGATATTTCACTAAATTAGTCCCCATGGGCTAAATTTAGTGTTGAAGACTTGTTTTTTTATTACATTAGGATCAAGGTAATTAGGTTATTCGATAGTAATATTAATGGTTAAATTTATTGATAATGCTTTAAATGTTTGGAATTACACCTATTATATTATATAAGTTAGTTACAAGTTTGAATGCATGCTTGCCTGGTTCCTTACAAGTTTCAAAACATCGCGATTCTAGTTTTGGTGAATGCTTGTTGATTTTCAGTTAACTTTATGTATTTATTAGTTCAATCTCACCAATAACTTCTCACATGAATAGTTAAGCATCATATCTATCAGACAGATTCGATCTTTGAAGATACAATGAAATGCCAATTTGATTTATCAAGTATGAGGCATGTATTTGTAACTTATCAATAATATCGTCTTCCTAGAAGATGTCTGCTTGTCTGTCTGTATGTTTGGGCTTGTCTGCTCTGTAGTCTGTCTTTCTCTCCCTCTCTCTCTGCTGTTGAAACTTTCAAATTTGATCACCTTATTTTAAGACTTTGTGGCTAGTTAATGTTATAGGTTATGACTCATGAGCATATGTACTGTATGTACTAGTTTTGTATGATTTCTATGAAATTCTATCTGTTGAAACAGACTGATGAAACTATCAGCAGGATTTGTTTTTAAAAATGGGAACAAAGTTTTTATTTTGACAGTTACGGTATTTCTTGTTTTTCATGTTTTCACGTATGTTGCGTGTGAATTAAAAAGTACTGTGTCCCGATTTGTAAGTGATTTCTTTCATTAAAAAAAACTGTTGCTAGTCTCTTTTAAGGGTTTATTCATATTCTAAGCAGGGTGATAGTTAGATAGTTGAGAGACAGACTAGTGGGGGGAGGGGGAGGGGATCAGACCAGTGGCAGAGAATTTTTAATCATATTGTGCTAAATAAGTTAAAATAAGTAAATGACAGCATGTAACTTCCCTCTTGTGATGCATAGAAGGGGCGGACCATGGTGGGGAAGTCATTAAGCAGGACAGGGAAATTACCACCAACAAATGCCCACAATGTGGAAATATAAATTTCAAAAATATAGAAACACATGAAAGATATCATAACACTAAGAGCAGATTCAATAATATCATTGAATAATCTTGAATTGAATGATGATGATGATGATGATGATGACAGCAAGTATCATCAGTCAACAACCAGGCAGATAAAATATGCATCAAAATGATCATTAAAATATAAAAAAACAAGGTTTCAGCTTAAAGCTTTTAAGGCACCAAGTATTTCTTATATGTTTCTCTGCATTAAAAATAAACTTTTGAAACAAAAGTACACAAATAAAAACTTAAAGGAAAACCAAAACAATTGACAGATGCACGATATATCAGCAGGATATTTCTAGGATTGTGAATTCGGGGGGGTGTCGACCTCAAATTGGGGGTGTCCGGAGCTAATTAGTATGCATTTTGTATGCATACCATTGTCACATTACCAAATTTTGGGAGTGTTGACCTCAAATTGGGGTGTAAAAATATCCCTGTATATCAGATCTTCCAGATATCGCAACATGATGACTGCTACAGTACAACTACTAATCAATTTTTCAACCTCCTACTGAATAATTTTTGCTAACTGAAAGCATAAACCACACTGATCAACCTATTAGCAGGAAATCTATAAGATAAAGATAGGGAGTTACAGCTGACTATCACAAAACGGTAACAAATTTTTATGGTCGAACTCAAAGTGATTGGTCAAGACACCTAACGGCTGGCACAAAAACTAAAATATCATACTGGCATAAAATGCTAACAACAATGATTGCACTTGGTGCAACAGGCCCGTCGAGAGAAATTCCTGGTCCCTGTGCAGAAGGGCCGATGGGGTCCCTGACAAGTCTTAAAAATAGCATGCTGACGAGCATGTGGCTGACGACCAGGGGCCCCCCTATTTTGAGCCTGGCCCCAGTGTCCCTATACTGATTAAACAACAAATGGTTGGCCCCCATGTGGTTGTTGCCAACTCCAAATCCTAGAGCCGCCACTGGTTAAAACTAGTGATGACCTTTTTCTTTTTTTTGCTTGTCGCCCTTTTTCATGATGTTTATAATGTCCTGAGCGCCCGGGGCCCCCCATTTACTTGCCAGGCCCCTGTGCACATAACATGCTAACCTCTTTTTTTTGCTGTTATTACAGTTATTATTGTTAATTATATAACCTCATCATCGGCCCGGGCCCCTCCAGACCGCCGGACCCCTGTGCATTTGCCTCCCCGTCCCCCTCTCACAGTGGCGGCTCTAGGATTTGGCAAGTGGGGGGGGCCGTTGGGGTGGTAACTTCTAATCATGGGGGGGGTCGTCAACCATTTGTTGTTTAATGTATGTAGCATTAAGTATAGGGTCCCAAATGGGGGGCCAGGCACTCAATAGGGGGCACGGGCCCCCCGGTGGAGCCGCCACTGCCCTCTCGGCGGCCCTGTGGTGCAATACCAAGGAAGTTCAGAGTTTACAGATTTTTGTGTTAAGCTGCAATGTCATGTCTCTTAGAGATTTCCTACTACTGATGATCACATCATTTTTGTAAAACTCTACACGTTCACTGAAGCAATTTGACTGCATCTGGTCTGTTCAGTTTCTCGAGTTGTGTAATTAGCGCGTCCAATGCCTCGGACAGATTACGTTTTGACTCGCGCCAGTTCCACAGCAGCTTGAAGCATCCCTGATATGTTTTGCCTTCTTCTTCGAGTATTTCTGCAATTTCGCCATTGGAAACGTTGAGTCCTCTTGCAAGACGTTCCCAGTCGTGCTCAATCTTCTTAGCAATCTGCAGCAAATGGCGGTCGTCCAGTAGTTCTAAAAATCGATCAAAGACTGAAAGTAAAACGTAGGAACATAAATCTTGATAAAAGAAATTCAAACACTGACCTGACAAACCACCTGTCTATAGCTATTTCAAGAAAGATTAAGCTCATAAGAATAAGCAGCTACTGCTGTGCTGTAAAAGAAGTTCTACGAGATTTTACTGTTACTATATAGTCAAATCTACAATCAAATACTCTTAGACTTTATATCATCACCAAATTTCAACAAAAGTCGGCAATTAAATACAGGTATTAAGTACTTATAAGGTTCCTAAATTCATGTCCCCATTACTGTCAAAAGCCTCCGAATTCACCAATTTCAGTTTTCAAGGTCTTAGTCAGGGTTGGAGTTGCCGGGGGGTGGCCAACCCCCAAGCTAACTAACTTTGCAAGCCTCCCAAAAATCGCATATCTGGTACATGCAGTTTCTGTCATGCATTGAATTTCAGTCCTCAACCCCCTCCCCAGCTCAAATTTCACAACACTAACACTGGTCCTAGTGATGTTTTCAATTTTACCTTCTGCATTCACGGCGTTCATGTTCCGAGCCGAACCATCGCCAGAGGCTGCAGAACCTGACGTCATAACTGACGCCGATGCAGAAGGTGACATTTTTGGCACTGTTCCCAAAGCTCCATCAGAGCAGTTCAAGAGAGCATCTTTGTCACCTGTTGCAGTAAAGACGCTCACAATTAATACCAACATCTTGGCACTCACAGTACTTGGAAGATTTCTAACAATATATGCCAGCCTTTTAAATGACATATGGATTGGCGCAGAATATAATTGTTAAAGAGGTAAATTTCATTCACAAACCAAGAAATACACTTGGCAAATTTTCATTTCCATAGCTCCTGATATTATGCAGTGGACTACAGCCTAAAATCTACAAAGACCATATTATTAACCCCTTAACCGTGTATTTAACTTTAACTCAATGTAAAATGGACGGATATATTCGGGATCCCCAGTTAAGGGGTTAATCACGACACACAGGTTGACATGCGAGTGCAAAAACATAAATATCACTGCCTTCCAGACTCGAACTCTGGGTGAACAGGCTTCTTTGTGGAAAGTTGATGCTCTATGTTAATAGTCACAGAGGCATCCATAGACCAGAAAGAAATCCATTAAATAATTGCAAATAATACAGTGAAACCCCTTAATTGCATAGGTGCCGTGCAAGCCTTGCTTATGCGATTAACTGGGCTATGTGAATATAATTTAAAATAATTAATTGTACGCACAAAACACTGGTTTGGGTTTTTATGCTGTTATGTTATGCGGGTTATGCAATTAAGCGCTATGCCATTAAGTGGGATCCACTGTATCTGCATTTAAACATTCAAACAATGCTAAATAGCTATATAACTCAAATGTAATGTAATACAGCTTAAGAAGGAAAGTTCAAACTGTTCATTTTACATACTGTCTAAAATGCTCAATGCTTTCTGAGCAAGTTCTTCGAGACCAAAAGCCTGCAGGGCAAGTATCAATTGCCTAAT
Source organism: Metaphire vulgaris (assembly GCA_018105865.1). Lineage (NCBI taxonomy): Eukaryota > Metazoa > Annelida > Clitellata > Crassiclitellata > Megascolecidae > Metaphire > Metaphire vulgaris. The sequence goes on from CM030851.1 coordinate 11,546,562, forward strand.
GTCAAACGCTTCACCGCGAATTTCCTTTAAATGAATTTAACAGAAACATATAATAAGTACCGTAATTAAGTTAGCTAGTATTATTATATATTATTATTATTATTATTATTTATTATTATTATTATTATTATTATTATTATTATTATATAGTCAGTTCTTATGATGAAAAGTAATCTAAATTAGACCTACAATTGATGTTGCAAAATGATGGTAGAATTTAATCCAGGGTTATTTCTAGGATTATCAATATGGGGGTTGATATATTCTGGGGCTAATCCTCCTTTCCCTTATGGCAAGTGATAGCTGCATTATAATTAGGGGGTGTTGCTCTCAGATTGGGGGTGTTGGGGTGTTAGGGGTTTTTAAAATATCTCTGGTCTAATCCTAGCAGGCCACAGAACAAACAGATAGATAATTATGTAATGTGGCACAAACATAAGCACTCACAAGAATTGAAAATCTGTTCTTAAAATAAAATTAAATAATTTTTTAAAAATAATGCCCAAAAATCTGCCCTCAAGCAGACCCCAGATGCCATGAGGGCATACCAACCAAAGGTACGACTACAATTTTTGTATGCATCCTTAAGAACTGCATTCCTTCTGCTTTTCCTAACCTATGCTACAACTACTGTAAAATGCGCAACAATCAACAAACATATACAGTGAAACCCGCTTAATTGCATAGGTGCCGTGCAAGCCTTGCTTATGCGATTAACTGGACTATGCGAATAGCCGGGACGTCTAATAATTAATTGTACACACACAACACTGGTTCGGGTTTTACGTTGTTATGCGATTATGCGGGTTATGCAATTAAGCGGTATGCGATTAAGTGGGATCCACTGTAATACCTTCCATGTCATCAAGGATTTATACGACTGCATAAAAGGCTTTTCTCGTTCCACTTTCTCCAACTCTATGCGTCTCTGTTCGGGCGATAGATCTGATATTAACGACTCGAAGACAGGCTTCCAATTTTCTCCCAGCGGCCTCGAAACTTCTCGAAAAACCTTATTTGTTCTCAGAATGTCTGTGTGCTTTTTCGTCATTTCCTCGTTCGCCGGAATTCTGCACTGCGACGTCACCATCTTGATTTCCTCCTCAAGATCCGTCAGATAAGAGATTAAAGTTTGCGGGACGTCGCGTTGAATGGGTCGAGGATTTTCGTCTCCGTCGTCCTCTATGACTTCCAGGTGTCTTGCTAATTCTGAATCTTCGTTCGGTGGTTCTCCCCCCTCAGCCATTCTGAAACGAATGTTCATGAATCAGGATCTTTGGTAGCAATTACAGTAGGCCTACTTGTAAACCTGCTGCTAGTTTACTGTTTGCCGCAGTCACTTTACAGGACCAAAACACTTGGTTCCAAAATAAAGTAAGCATCTTTTAAATTCATAAAAATTATCACACAGTTAGCTTTAGTGTAATTTCATCTAGATATTATTACCACTACTACTATGTCTACTACTATTACTACTATGACTACTACTACAACTACTAACACTACTACAGCTTCTATGACTATTTGAGCAAGAATAAGCTGCTACTGCGGTACTACTTGAAAAGCGCTATATAAATTCACGAGATTTTAATTACTTACTTACCTACTACTACTACATATAAAGTATATGACTACTACTACTACTACTACTACTACTACTACTACTACTACTACTACTACTAATAATAATAATAATAATAATAATGTCCGTAGTGGACATTATTATTATTATTATTATTATTATTATTATTATTATTATTATTACCACTATTATTAATTGGCTTCGAATAGTTCTGTAGGGTCTGCCCTATATCGGATAACCATACCGTGACTGAAAGTTGCTTAGGGACTTAGTCTTAGGAGGCATTACTGTGTGAAGTGTGAACGCCACTAGGGGCACTAACGGGGCTGGAACCTCGTTCCGTCAGCCTACCGCATAACCCACTCTGCCATCTTCCGAATGGAATAGACGATTTATTCATATTCTGTACCTGTATGAGAACTGATCCAGGTGATGCAAAGGTGTTGTCTTTTAACTGAAGCTATTGCAACACAACACACCTTTTAATTGCAGTTATTGCCGAGACCGTGAAAAGTAAGTAAGTATACGCTTCAATGGGCGAGCTCTGGCAGAGAGCCTATATTCTATATGGCTAAAGGACTCTCCGGCTCTAAGTAAAATCTCGCAAATTTATATAGCGCTTTCGGAAGTAGTACAAAAGTAACTGCTTATTCTTATGCGCTTAATCTTTCTTGAAATAGCTATAGCCTATAGGCAAGGTGGCTTGTCGAAGTTGTTGGCCGGGCATCCCCAACCAAATACCAAATTGATCTAAACCTAAATGAGCTTTAGAAATCGTTTTGATCATTAAAGTTTTTTGCATTTTGTAAATGTACTAATGTACCCAGTATTATGTCAATAGGGGCTGTTTCTGCATACTCCTTCAGTATAAAATGTTTGCATCTAAAATTTAAAAAAAACTGCCTTTCAATTTGAATGCTAGTGACTAGCCTACAAATGATAAAAGAATTACCCTTCAATCAATCGATCAACACCAATGGCGTCACTGCCTTGATGCCTAGGGCATCAGCTGCTGACACACCATGTGACTCACATATTCTGCTCAACTTTTTTTATTGCAAATTTTATTTGGTCTGCCAATGGTCAGCACTGTTTTACATTCAATTATAATAGAACCATTTTGGTTATAATAAATACTGACCAAGTGATTTCATATCAAATCATGGCATGAATTCTCTGAAATCTAATGTCTTTATACAGGATGCTTAGACATAGGCTTAAACTTCTATAATACTGTGCTCCTCCACCGAAATTTTTGAGGGGCTACCATCGAGAAGGGGAAGGTAAAGGGGTTGCCCCCCCAACTTTCTCATTCAAGTTTACGCCGATGTGCTTCTATGCCTAGCTCTGGTTATGCTAAAATCAGCTTCAAGTTCATTTAGCAACAGTTTCAATGGTGAATCATTTCAATTTATTTTATTGACAAGTTTGAATCCCAGTATTCAGTGTTTATTCTAGGCCCTTTTTGGGGGGATTTCCCCCCAAAGTTATAAAATCCCCCCCAAATTTCTATATGTTGCATTAGGGGATGTAAATTCCCCCAAAAAGTGTGACAAGAGGGGTTTTTTATTTTGGAGAGGGGAAAAAGAGAAGGATATGACCATATAGAAGAGTATTTGAAAGAAAAAGAAGGAAGTGATGACCTTTTTTTGCTTGTCAAGGTTTTTGGGCAGACAAACCTTCTCCTCCCCCAAACATTTCAAACTCCCCCAATGTCAAGGTGGCTAAAATAAACACTGCCAGTATTCACAGTACTCGTAATACATGTGTCAAAGGCCACGCAGTTTTAAAATCTAGCAACGCCGTTGAAAATCGTGATAGTTTTACCTACAATCAATTAATACTTTAAAGACAGTACATGCAACGCAAGCAGTATCGGTTTTTTCTAACACCTTTAGCAAAATAACGAGACTTGAACCTGCATCTTGTAATACCTAAATTAACCCAGAGTCAGGCAGACAATGGTAACAAGGGCGTCAAAAGTTAACCCCATCGTCGACAATAACAGTGGACAGTGGTGGTTCCAACATGTTGATGACTGTGGATGCACCCCCGCACCGGGCTTCCGGATGACCTTTTTTGGGTTTGTCAACCTATTTTCAGGTGAGTTTTAAAAAAAATTAGTGAAGAATACTGTGGATGTCCTCTTTTTTGCTTGTCGGGCTTATTTGGAAAAGGTTTATTAACATTTAGTGGGCAAAAAACACCAGCAATTACCTTTTTTCTCTTTTCCTATTTTCTTCTTCTTCTTCTTCTTCTTCTTCTTCTTCACCTTGCATCCCCCCACCAACTTCCTACAAAAATTTTTCACCCCCCCCCACCAAGAATTCCTGGAACCGCCACTGACAGTGGATTTTTCAACAAGGCATTCTTTGAACTCTATTCAGACAGGCCATTGCAAGTTCAATCTTCTGACAGAATGCCATGGCACACACAACACTGGCCTCAGTACAGCACATCACAGGCACAGCTACTTGCAAGCCTTCCCCCCCCCCCCCATTCTGGTTGGGACTAGCCATGGGCAGGCAGCACAATCAAAAAGAATACATGAATGTACCACGACCTACTCCTTGATGATCATTTTATTTGGTCATCTGACTTTTTGACCCAAAAATACAGATGTCCCCCCCCCAATTCCGGAATCCTGGCTATGCCAATGCAGTCCATGTAAGCAGTTAACAAGGCATCTATAAGAAATCACTTTGGAACTAATTTTTATCATGATATTCCTCTCTATGAAGCACACCTCACAGACATCTCACAGACGTACGATGTACAAAATATCCAAAAAATACAAATACTCTGATTTAAACGTCTGCCAATAGTCTGCGAGAAGTAACACATGCACCTGTACAGTAAGTTTACAATTACGATGACTTCATTAGTTATATAAAAAATAGATTTTATCTATAAAATCTAGTGACAGTAAACACATTGCCAAGGAAAGCTGAACCGTTTCTGTAGAAATGTAAGTACAGTAGAACCTCGTTATATCGAACTCGCTTATATCGAAATCACGTTTTATATCGAAGTTTGAGCGCCGGTCCCACCAAAACAGTGTTAATGATACAGGAATCAGATATATTGAACCTCGGATATATCAAAGTATTTATCACGGTCCCTTGAACTTCAATATAACGAGGTTCTACTGTACAGTCATAAAGCAGATGTTATTGTAATATTTTAAACTCAGACAATCAGTCTCGAATACTGCTACATTTTGCACAGCTGACAACTGCTCTAAGTCAAATTTTAGCACAATTTGTCCCGATATTTCTTTAGTAAAGAAATTGCAACAGATTTTCAACTGAAAACTATTCAACTAGCATTTTATAAGTCAACAGAACAGCAAATTCTGAATATTTAAACAAGTTACAGCTCATTTTTCATCATAACCAATATTGATGCCTTAACTGGATCATAAAATACAATTTCATTTATAAAGATCATTAACAGTTGAAGCTGGTCAAAATATCCCATCAGAATTATATCAAAAGTATTTTTATAAGAATTATATCAAAATAATATTATCAGAATTATATAAAAAAAGTATTTTTATCAGAATTATATCAAAAGCATTCAAATTAATTAAGTCTTTCAATGGAGTAACTATATGCATGCAGTAAAATGCTGCTCTCCAAAAAAAGGAACACCAAAATTTCAGCAAAATAAAAGATTTAACAAAAAAAGAAAGTATGCAAGGGAGCAGGGCGGGTATTAAAGACAAACAAGGAAATACACTCACAACTCAACGAGAAGTGGAAGAGAGATGGAGAGAATATATAGAAGAATTATACCTGAAAGACGGCAAACCAACGGAACTCGATATAGAGGAACAGCAAACAGTTGAAAGCGAAAGAACTAGGACCAGGACTGATGAAAGAAGAAATTTGAATGCATTAGAAGAGATGAAAAACAACAAAAGAAGGAGTGGACCACATACCAGCAGAAGCAATAAAGATACTAGGAGAGAATGCAACAAACGAACTGGTCGAAATCTGCCAACAAATCTATATGACAGGAGAATGGCGAACGATTTTCTACAATCAATAATGATTCGATTAAAAGAAAGTAAATGCAATGGAATGCGAGGACCATAGAACTATCAGTCTATTATGCCATGCGGCGAAGATAATACTCAAGGTCATTACAAAAAGAGTACAAGCAAAAACAGATGTAATAGGATTCCTTGGAGAGGATCAGTTTGGGTTTCGAAGGGGGAAAGGAACACGGGATGCAATCGGATGTTTAAGAATGCTAAGTGAGAAGACTTCAAAATGGAAAAATATCTATATATGCTTTGGATTACTTAAAAAGCGTTTGACAGAGTAGACTGGAGGATTTTGATGAGAGCACTGAAAAGGGTGGGAGTGGATTGGAGAGACAGAAGACTGATAGCAAACCTATACCTTGGACAGTCAGTGAAGGTGAGAATAGAGGAGAACTGAGTGAATCGTGTATGATTGGCAGAGGAGTAAGGCAGGGATGTCCACTGTCACCGCTGCTGTTTAACATATACATCGAAGAATTAGTACAAGAGGCGATGGAAAATACAGATAAGGGAGTTAAAGTTGGAGGAGTACTTTTCAGGCCATGCTAGCAAGCAATCAAAAAGGGCTTCAGGAAGTAATGGATAAACTGATACAAGTGTCAGAAAATTATGGAATGAGAATCAATACAAAAAGACTAAAGTTATGGTAATAAGTAAAAAGAAGGAATGAGAGGAAATAAAGGTTTATGGACAGATCATAGAGCAAGTGAAGGAATTTAGCTATCTAGGAAGTCTGATAACAACCGATGCCAGATGCAATAAAGAGATAAGAAGACGATAGCAATAGCAAAAGAAGCTTTTTACAAGAGAAAGGAGCTGATGCAAAGTAAACTAAAACTAAACCTAAAAAGAGATTGGTAAAAACATTGATATGGAGTGTGGCGTTGTATGGGCGGAGACACAATGAGAAAGGAAGATATAAAACGATTAGAGGCTTTTGAAATGTGGATTTGAGGAAAATGCTAAAAGTAAAATACACAGAGCATAAGACAAACGAGGAAGTCATGAAGGAGATAGAAGAAGAAAGAAGCCTGATAGATACAATCCGGAAAAGGCAGAGAAATTGGATGGGACATGTCCTCCGGCATGACTCTTTACTAAGAACAATAATCGAAGGAAAAATAGAGGGAAAGAGAGTGAGAGGTAGACCGAGAAAGATGATGTTGGAGTGGATGATGAATAAAGGATATCAGGAACTCAAAGAAGAAGCAAGCAATCGATCGGAGTGGAATAACTGGATACCTGGACCTGTCGAGAGACAGAAACACTGATGATGAAATGTTTCTAGCCTATCTGTTGTTCCCTTAGAAACATCTGCCATTAATGTGAAAACACTGATACAACCTTAAGAGGCCGTGGAATATTCGCCTGCGTTGTACACCAGTTGGTTTTCGCGGCAAGAAAAATACACGGACCATAGAAAAAAAGCAACCACCACGGATGCACACTACATAAAATGCGACACCGAAGCTTTCGGATGTCCACTGGGTGTCGTCGAACATCCGCCGCCTCGATCGGGACGATAGCCGGCATTTTTCCGCTGCAGGAACATGTGGACCTCGTGAAATGTCGGCCGCTGCGACTTGTCCCGACTCCAGCAGTGACAGAGAAGGTCGTACACCTCGCGCGGGCAGACGGGAGGATGGTCGAGGGCGACCCAGTGTCCGGGACTCTGAAGCAGGTTGTTGGAGTTTGTCACCACCTGTTCGTCGGTAAGAGTTTCGTACGGTTGTCTGGCAAGCGTCAGCATTTCCCACATCGTGACCGCGAACGACCAGACGTCGCTTTTTGCCGAGAAATTACTCTGCAACGTGAAAGTATAAGTTTAAAAAAAAAACCGTAGAATTGGGACACAAAAACTGTGGATTTTCCCCTTCCGGTAACCTTTTTAACTTACAGGATATGGAGGATACTTCTGGATATAATCATCTGTAATTTAAAACAATGATTATGTTAGTCAAAGCAATGATTCTTGGATCAACTGATTATATATTCTTTTACTATATTAAGTGACTTTCTTGTGGTAAGTTGGATTTTTAAACCACTTGTATTTCTTGTAATAATTTTGTAAAACAGTTTAAAGAGAGTTGAAATAAAGTTTCAGTTCAGAAGGTCACCAAACACTCTGACCCTAACATTACCACCTAACAGTGCTTCTCAATCAGTGCTTAAAACAACACCAGCCTTATTAGTCTCATTAGAACCTACTTACTTATTTACTCAATTGACATCAATTAACTAAAGGCATGATAACTATAATCCATGTAGTCCTTACCGGTAAATATTAGAGTAAATGTGGACTAATTAATGCAAGTGTGGTAATGGTTACATCAATGAATAACATCCTTGATAATGCAAGAAGTCACTCTCTACTCTACTTCAGAGTTTCCCAAACTTTTTGGGACCGTGACCCACTTTTTTAAATGTGCGGCAACCCTGCAAGCATTGTGTTAACTAAAAGTGGATACACTAATCACTTTAAATATAGGCTTGAATGGATTGCAGGTATAGAAATATCTTAAAACGAAACCTGCTTGCAACTTTGCAAGGCTAGTGCTATAATGGTGTCAGTTAGAAAATGATACTTTTGAATCGAATTTCACACAACCCCGCGATTCATTGGACCGAGCCCTTCGACCCACTTTTGGGTCACGACCCACAGTTTGGAAAACACTGCCCTGCTTCACTCACCCAACGCAAAGCCTCCCACGCCATCCATCGGATTGGCAGGGGACCCGCGCCGGAACTTGTGTAGTAGTCACTGGGAAACTGAGAGTGTCCGACACCAAAGTCGGAGATCTTCACAGTGTAGTCGCTGTCGACCAGACAGTTTCGAGCGGCAAGATCGCGATGAATGAGATTGTTACACTCCAGGAACTTCATTCCCAACGCAATTTGCGATGCCATGTAGATCAGACAACCATAACTACCAACAAAAGAAACAAGAAATTAATTAAGAATAAATTAATTAATTAAGAATAAATAAATTAATTAAAAATAAATAAATAAATAAATAAATTAATTAAGAATAAATTGAATTGAAATAATTAATTGTATGCTACAGTGACTGTCATAAACAGGGATATTTTTACACCCCCATAACACCCCCCTGCAACACTGCCCAATCTCAGCTATGGAATGACTTTTTTTGCTTGTCAGATTTTTTTGGCAGGGGACACCCAGAATTTACCGACACCCCCCCAAATTGATAATCCTAGAAATAACCTTGGTCATAAAACATCCTACAATAACATTTTCGAGCAAATTCTTCACAAATAAACATAAAATAATGACATTAAATGTAACACTATGATATTTTGGAATATTATTCTAGTTGCATCAGTGAGTTTGAAATGGAAAATAGAGAGTACAAGACTGTTATATCACCCAGGGGCATCCAAACTGAAAGGCACTGTGGGAAAAATTGGAAACGACTATCACTAAACCAGTTTTGCTCGCCTGCAACAGACGCAAAAGTGAAACCCAAAGTTCCACACTGTGTTAAAGGTGTCAAAAATTGTGAGAAATGTGAAAGTTGAGATTTCTGAAAAAAAGCTGAAACAGAGGAAAGACATTTCTTATGCTGCCTTCAGTTAACTTATTTCATAATGAATTTCTACATCTATTAGAAAAGTCGGCGTAATCTTTATGGAAAAGCGAAGCTAACAAAATCACTGTCCAGACCTGACTGTGTTCTTGTGACCGCGTCTGGTGGTGCCCTCTAGCGTGCAGTTCCGAAGAAATTCCTTCAGATTTCCATTTCTGAGGTACTCGAGGATGATGTACGAAGGGTCAGAGTCCATGAACACCCCCAAAAGCTGGATGATATGCGGGTCACTAAGTCGAGAAAGTGCCGAAGCCTCGCGCTGGAAATCTTCTCTAAAATTTAAACAGATCCATCACTCAAGTCGATGGAATCAATGAAACAATGTAATTTAAATCTTGCTCAAAATGCAGCGCGGCTCATGAGATACATCTTCAGTACAAAAAACTGCAAACAAAAACTTATAATAAGTTTAATTTTTATTCCAACAAGAGTAGAATAACTACAAATCGTACACATGAATGATCATCCTATGCATAACCAAGGAGTCTGTAAGAATAACAGATTCCCTGGCATAACCAAATACACTTATAGAAGTTTCATGTCACAATGAATCAACAAACTTTAAAGTGCTGCTAACAGAGTTATTTCTAGGATTATCGATTTCGGGGGAGGGGTGTCGGTAAATTCTGGGTCCCCTGCCAAAAAAGTCTGACAAGCAAAAAAGGTCATCCCATAGCTGAAATGGGGGGTGTTGAGTCTCAAATCTCAAATGTGGGAGTGTTAGGGGGCACTAGGAGGGTGTAAAAATATCCATGGCCGCTAAATTTAAGAAAACCAATCACACCAATAGGCAAGGTGTAAATCAAGTAACTGTTCAGCTATCTGGAATATGGCAAAAACAAGAAATGCAGTATTGTGGCATAGCTTTCAGTAACACTCGGAGGTCTGCTACCTGGCCTGATCACTTGCGTTCTTGCTGACAACCTTAACGGCTACGTGAGATAAGGATGGCGTTCGGGGTGTCAATGTGTGAGATGAACAGTGAATCTGCTGCTTATTTCCACTTTGCAATAACTCACAGAGATAAACCTAAACGAAATGCATAAAATAAAAATATCACATTAAAACAATAAATCACACAAATTAGTCATTATTAAAGGAAATGTACTGCCTAGATAATAGAAACTGAACGGCGAAATGTTGCGAAGTATTAAATGATTGTAATAATTTAAATCTTGCAAGGAGAAAAAATTTATCTGTAACCAATTACATCAAGTAAAACTAGTGAAGTTGAAAAGTGAAGAGAAGAAGTTGTTTATAACTTGAAATAAATAATAATAATAAATATAAACCAGAAATACTTTCAGTTTATCGCTGATAAAATAATTATCTGCCAAATATTTCCAATAATTTTAGCAGAAACGGTAAAAGAGACGAAGCAAAGATTCAAGATTAAAGGAATTAGACAGATTCTGCATATATCAAGGCAAGAGAAAAGAACCAGTGAGTGAGCATTAGAGAAAGACAAGACAATAAACAGAGACAAAATCTTCCATTTATATATCAATCAATCAATCAATCAATCAATCAATCAATCAATCAATCAATCAATCTGTTTATTAGTATCAAAGTCAGAACCAAAGATCGTCAATATCACAATTCAATATATAGGAAAAAAGTTGTCAAGGCAAATGCTAAACTATGTAACATCAACCATAGCAAAAAAACGTCAACAGTTTCTACCTCCCCGGTCGGTGATGTGCCAAGACTTTTGACAAATTTCATACTCTCTCGCGGAAAATCGCTGTACAACATACGATTTCTATTCTTATGATTAGGTTTCCTCGGCATCGTGCAGAATCTGCTAGCACCATGTTCGCAGTTCCTGAAATCGACAAGACTCCGAACGTCGACAGCGGAGTAAGGACTCGCGGAGGCGCAGACCGGAGCCATGATGAGGGGCGACGTCGTCTCCGACTGGTCCAGTTCGTCGGAGTCCTGCTGGTGGCACGACGGTGACAGATAGGAGGAGTGGCCAGCAGCGTTCAGTGGCAAGAGACCCGACGTCTGAGAAAAGGTTATCAACTGAGGACCGCTCAAAGAATTCGACCCGTTTCCAACAGCAGAGGCCGGTGGCTTGCCTGTCTTCGTGCCTTGAGGAAAACGATGATGAAAACAGCTGTCTAAAACCAGAAAAATATATACAGTGCATATGTATGTGTATATATATATATATAAATAGAAGCATATATATATATATATATATATATAAAAATAAATGTGTGTGTGTATGCATACCTGTATGTAAATATGTATGCATGTGTGCATGCATGTACGCATGTACAAACTAATTAGAAACCCTTACAGTGGTCATAGATGATAATTTTAGATTAATTGTCTAACATTTTCTATATTATCCTATCAGATAAAATCAAATAGTGGTTCTCAAACAGGGCACACCTTACTGAACCACTCAAAACCTTGCTGTTGTTATTATTACATAATTATTACATAAAAATGGTATATTTGGATACAAAAATAAACCAAGCATCACAGAAACACATATGAACCAATTGCCAAAATAATAATTGTTAACTGATGCATGACTGTAGATTTTTTTAGCAAGTATGAGAGAAATTGCGATTTAAAGAGATAAAAGGCAAACAATCTCAACTTACGCTTCGTACGTTTGAAGGCAATTATGATTATGACGGCGCAAAGAGTCAGCACAACAACAACCAGAACGGTAATCATTATGGCGATGGATTCGTCGTAGATGCCACTCCTGTTCTTGTTCTGTATTCGGGAAACATTCCACGAAACTGTTGCCACCTCAGTGTCCACAGTTACATTCTGGACTATATCTGAAGCAAACCCATAGATTTCAGTCTTCCAAACAACATCAATAACTTATTCGAATTCAACGCTGACTCAACTGAAAAATTACGAGATAACAACTCTCAAGTAAGTAAGTAAGTAAAAATCTTGTGGGTTTATATAGCGCTTTCGAAAGTAGTATTGCAGTAGCTGCTTATTTTTTATGTGCTAGCATTAGCATTAGCAATTTAGAGTGGGTCTATGGATGGCATTTCTCCGGGATCCGCAAACTTCAAACACCAACGTTATTTCCCATTGAACAAAGCAAAACAGGAATGTCACGCACTGTTTAGTGAGCTTTGGCCATTCTCTCACCAAGACCCATGCTAACAAACTGTTCAAAGGTTTTGGATTTGGAGCTAACTTTGCCACCTGGCACGTGCCTACTCATGACTCAACACTGCCGAACATCACACAAACACTACTCATCATTGGAAGTCCAGTCACTTCTTCTAAGTAGGCAGGAGATCATGCCATGTGTGTCTACTCAGCCATTCATATCAGTAACCACCGTTGGCTTCTACAGTCCTTATGGACTATAGGGGGTGATGATGATGAAGATGATGAAGATGACGATGATGATGATGATGGTCATGATGATGACGGTGATGAACAGTCTAAGGAAAGCTAATCTCATGTTTTTAGAATTCAACAAGAATCTGAAGATATGATTTTTCATTTTTGCATCAATAAATTATTATTATTATTATTATGAGACTTAATTATTTTAATATCTCATCCAGAGTAAAAAACAATCCGAAATCAGGACAGATTTCGACTGCCGCATGCAAACATTGACCCTGTGCCACGCCATTTTACTCACGTGGAATCAAACTCTTGCCTAATTCGGAATCCGTGGACAGCAAAACATCGCTGTCAGTCTTTGTAAAAACTTCTTCAACAGATGATGGAAGCTGGAATCCAGTGCTCTCGGCCTTGACCAGATCTGCAACAATGTCAAATTCATGAAATTACAGATTATGTGGAATTTTCAGTATTGGTGCTTTCGATATTACCGGTACTGGGTACTGGTAAACATGCAACAGAACTTCGTTAATCGTTATAACATACTTATCGGGCCAGTAAAATTTAGAAGTAAGATCCAAGGTACTTTATATCCATGGTAATACCATCCAAAATGATAGCACATCACACAGACTGTACATTAATGCAGTGTTTATTCTAGCCACCTTGACATTGGTGGGGGGATTTTGAAATGTTTGGGAGGGACAAGGTCTGAGTCTCCACACTTGGGGGAAGAGGGAAATTTCCAACCCCCAGCCAACATATAAAAAATTTGGGGGGTTTTAAAACTTTGAGGGGGGAATTCCCCCAGAGAAGGCATAGAATAAACACTGCATTATTGTACGTTATAACCGAGCGTGCGTTATAACCAAATCCGTTATGAAGAAGTTCTACTGTAACAATACTGGGTGGTGCAAAAAAACCGGACTAATCACATTTAGGTTTGCATTTAATATAGTCCGTTTTTTGTGCCACCCTGTATGTTACTAAATACAATAAAATTAATCAGCTTCACACACACGCATGGCACTTAATTGCATCGTCATGACTTCCATATTCACGACTGACTTTCAGTGTTCATCTTCTTGCTGTTTGACGTACAGAAAGATAATATTCATATTCATGAACATTAGACTTTTAGATAAACTACGTGGTGGTCTTTTCAGTCACGCGTTTGTTTTTCAGCCACGGCTTCATATTTCAGCCACTTCTTTTGCAGTCATGCCTTCTGGCTTAACTCCAAGGGACAGGGTTAATGCGCTACGTGGAAACCTCAAATAATATCATCTAAAGTTAATAAAAGTGACTTTTTCATCAACTGACAATTTCTGTCCAAATTTTCTCATTTAATATCTAAAATAGGCAGAATTTTGATACACAACTATTCTGCCTGACATAAGAGCTTAAAACATGGTACAACTGAAAATAACAATGTGTAAAGATATTCAGAATAAAATCTGAACCCCCCCAGCTATTTCTACAGTACTTACTGATCCTCCCGCACTTTTATAAGCAAAATATCATTTTTAAAAATAAAAAAGACCAAGGGAAGACCACGAGAGATGCATACTACTTGACTGGATTATGGAAAAGGACTATAAAGACTTAAAAGAGAAAGCTATGAACAGAAATGAATGGTGAAATTGGAATACAAAACCTGCCTAAGGTCAGAATACTATGATGATGATGATGATCATAAAATATTACTTGCAGATCAAGAGAGAGTTGTTTACTGTCCACATGAGTCACTTACAAATTCAAGTCAAAATCAATAATCTCAAGCGGCAGCATCTGTGGTGAGAAATAAATGCAACTACCATATAGCTGCCCAACCTGCCATTAACATCTGATATAGTTTGTTTTCTCTGATCAAATCTAAACTACCGCCCATACGTTTCTGGTGATATGGACAAATTAAAGAGTAGATAAAGTGCATTAAAAAGCCAGTAAGCTTACAGTATATCTGATAAGTTCGTATGATCAGAATGAGTAATTCTACAGGCAGATTTGAAATTTAGTGCAAAGCACTGATTCATTATCGCGCAGCGAGAAAATTGGAAAATTCGCAGGAAATTAGTAGAACAGAACCATTGTGAACAAAATCACTCTTTTCCCAGATCAGATCTTTACGAGCAAATGATTGAATTAATTATAAAAACCAATTGTACTCAACTGACTAATTCATTTTAATTACATAATTTACTCAGAAATGAACTACAGTAGAACTCCGTTGTGACGGACTCGGTTATGATGCATACTCGGCTATGACGTACCGCACCGTACGGCCCTGTGCAATGCGATACCATACTGGATGGCATCGGGTATAACGTAGCACCTCAGATATAACGTACTACATTATACAGACCCGTGAAGTACGCTGTAACGAAGTTCTACTGTACTGATATGGAACAGACAACCAGTTTCTATATCAAAGCAGCCGTAGACAATCCGGCTGTAAATAAAATTATACATTCTGGGACTGAATGGCAAATGTGCAATTTCTTCTGTATCAATTTTACAGCAAGATTAATTAAATGTCACATAATATACCCTGTCATACTTCCTGTGGTGTCACATGAAGTTTCATTTTATTCCCAGCCAGCAAGTCATGTCACTCCTAAAGTATATGAACTTTGCCTAATCTCGTTCATTCAATGTCACTGCTGCTCCAAGTCAGAAATCGATTTTACCAACAACTCTGAATACGACAAGTCAAAGGCTAATCAAACTTGTCAGGATAAAAATGATTGATCAAACCACCCGCCCAATATCGGGCAAAAGAAACAGGTGCCAACCCATTTACATACTCACCTGAGTCATGAAAATTTTCTTGCCATATGCAAGAAGCAATACAGGAGATGTAAAGAGCCCTTGTTTTTGGTTATGCTACGTTTACGGCGCTATATAAATAGTCCAGTATACAATACAATACAATACAATGATTTGACATTCTTGGTCCATTTCAGCCCATTAAATCTGATCTACGAGAAGGAATAGAGGGGGCAAGGAACTACATCGAATTAATAAGAGAATGTCAAAAATTGAACAAGTGAAAATTCATGGTCACTAACATAGAAATAAAAATAGAAGAAAAACCAAGTCAGGTCTACAGTAATACCTGCCACAAAATGCATCTCGCTGATCATCAGCCATCGTGCGTCGAAGTAAAGGCGAATCTTAACGAATCTTCCAACGTTGTGTTCAAGAGATATGGTCACCGTCCTCGCGTAGTCCATAAGACTGTCTCTGAAGTAGGTGAATTCCAGGAGGGGTGTCGGGCCGAAAACAGGGTCCGATTCTTCCGTCTCGCTGAAGTATATCTGCGCCTTCGAAAAGACCCGAACATCTCGAGTAAACAAGTTGTTGCAGTGCAGAGAAACGCTCGTGAAGTTCCGAAGCCCGTCGAATTTGAACACCACGTCGAAATATCCGGACGGAAACGTGTCGTTCCGCCAACCGATCCACTCGAAGCCCTTCAGCCCGAGGCCGAGAACGTCCAGTCGGAAGTTCGACTGGCCCTCTTCGCCGTCGAACAGCTGCCCGATGCCGTTCGACAGGAATCCGTTGTTGTCCGATCCGTCGTAAACGGAATCGACGAAACTCAAATCCAGGCCTCTATGTTCTCCCTGAGGCATGCTGTAGGAAACGACACCATCTGATGAAAAGGTACAATGCAAAACACAATGCAAATGGGATTAAATCAAACGGCCCCTAAACGAGTACTTAAATGAGTACCAATTAATTAATTCACTAATTAAACTAATTTACTAATTAAACGAGTACTAATTAACACTGGAGTTGCAAATTCAAGAGAATAATGTTTTTAAAATTTAAAAAAAATCCTATAAAGTCATTATAATTCGTCAATAACTGTCTTTTAGTCAGTACAATTAATTAATTTACTAATTAAACTAATTTACTAATTAAACGAAATTAACACATGCTAAAAATTTTATTAAAATTTTTAAAAATCCTATAAAATCACTTCTGTCAACATCTGACTTTTAGTTTATAAAACCATGCTAAACAATGAACCCAGTTATCTTAAGACACGGCTTATCCCTCTACCTACTAGTCACTCCACTATAGGTAGAGATACTCGGCAGTGCTTTCTCATTTGTTGTTCCTCATTTTCATACAGTCATTGGCACTAGTTGTGTCCCTGTGAGTAGCCCCAGGTTGGGGGAATTCATTACCACAGACACCAGCACATTATCATCTTTTAGAACCGGTCTTAAAACGTACTTGCTTGGCTTGGCCTATACCCCTTGGATTGCTCCTCTGAGCTGACTGACCTCTCCGGCTTGACCTGGCTCTAATTTGGATTAGATCTTTGTGTGTCACCGGCTGATGCCCTAGGCATTATGACGGTGGCTCCATAGAAGTCTATTGATTTATTGATTGATTTAATTGATTGATTGATTGAACATTTTGTCCGACAATTCTTATTTGTAATAGTTTTCTTTTATTTTCATACAGGTAACAGATACCTGGTAATCTCTTACAATCTTCTTCACAGATATATTAATATTTATTAGATTTCAGACAGAACCGTTTTAAAAAGTTGGAGGGCCTTAGACATTTGTTAAAAAGTAGCGCAAAAGAGTGGCGATGACCTTTTCTTTGCTCGTCAGACTTTTCGAACATCAAAATATCGAAAATCAAGCAACAAACAATTTTTCCCACTGTCCACTGGGGCAGGGATATTTTTACACCCCCATCACCTCCCAATTTGAGACCGACACCCCCAATCTCAGCTATGGGATGACCTTTTTTCCTTGTCAGACTTTTTGGCAGGGGACCCCCAGAATTTACCAACACCCCCCAAATTGATAATCCTAGAAATAACCCTGCACTGGAGGGCCCCTCATATATCGCAGGCCACCATGCCTATGCCTTAAAACAGCCGAGATCTCACACAGAGCAGACCCTACTGAACCACTTTAAACCTTGTTGTTGTTGTTATTATTATTATTATTAGTAGTAGTAGTAGTAGTAGTAGTAGTAGTAATAGTAGTAGTAGTAGTAGTAGTAGTAGTAGTAGTAGTAGTAGTAGTAGTAGTAGTAGTAGTAGTAGTAGTAGTAGTAGCAGCAGTAGTAGTAGTATCGGTAGCAGTAGTAGTATTAGTATACCGTGCCAGAGACAACCGTACAGTTCGACTCGAAGGCAGACAGTTTTCGGATGATTGCTGAGCGGCACAAAGCGAATCTTTCTCGCTATAAGCGGTGGTTGGAGGTCCCTCATCTCCGCCGTATGTGTATTCATGTTGCCTTGGATAATCTACAGGGAAACACACGTTGTTTAATTAATCGGCAACGTCTAAACAGCTCTCTTTCTCCTTATCTTCTTTAAAAGACCTGATTTATCGCAAGTCATAATCCATTCACATGCATCATCAATTTCCACAAAAAAACGACCAGTAAAGACGGCTATGAAAAATCTCGGTGCGCCATAAAACTGTCCGTGGTGTACATGTAACTGGATATCAACAGAGCAAACATCGGTCAGCGATACAGCGATATACATAACCGAGAAAGAGACAGATATGTCTAGCGTATGGTTTATGGCCAGGTACGAGAAGTTTGGAGAATGGTTCCGATGGGCAAAGAGGTGCAAAATGCCTGTTCAAGTGTTGCAACAAAATGAACACACACACACACACACACACACACACATATATATATATATATACTTTATTCATTTGTAAGTTATTGCTTTCACCTCATAAATTAATACAGATGTCATTATAACATATATAGTCAAATAATCAATACCTGTAACAGTTAATTTCTTCATTTTTTCAAAAACCAAGGACCGGTATACATTATTATAACCGAGTTCGTAATAACAAAGTTCTACCGAAAAATATTTTAATAGCTGAGGATAAGAGAGTACGAGAATTCTCGTATGGAAGTACAGTGAAACCCGCTTAATTGCATAGGTGCCGTGCAAGCCTTGCTTATGCGATTAACTGGGCTATGCGAATAGCCGGGACGTCTGATAATTAATTGTACGCCGCACAAAACACTGGTTCGGGTTTTTATTTTGTTGTGCGATTATGCGGGTTATGCAATTAAGTGGTATGCGATTAAGTGAGATCCACTGTACGTGCAAACGAATTCCCATAGCTAATTCGAACAGTCATACAATGACTAAGCCAAGACAAAGATCTGTCTTAGAATGGTTTAAAACTAGCAGTAAAGGATAAACCTGAGGAAAGTTAATTATATATTCTTCTGTCTGTCAGAACAAGTGTTGATACTTTGATACTGTATCACGAAATGCAAAGAAGTGACTTGTTCCTCACCTCCTGCCCTCTCCTGTTGCGAAACTGAAACCATTTGCCGCCTCGCTCCCTCTGATACTCCAGTCGAAACTGCTCGGTGTATTCCTGACCCTATAGCGGGTAAAAACAGACATCCCATGAATATAAACACTAAATTAACACATCAAGTAACAACTTTCTATCTTCGTTTGAGGCAACGAAAAAACCTCCTCTCTCCGCTGCAGACCAGGTGCCGCAGGAAAACACCCGAAGTGCAATTACATGCCACAGCGTAACCGCTCTAGCTTTCAAGTTGACTTCAGAATTAGCACTATCGTTTCTGTCACTCGCTCCATCTCTGTCACTTCTGTCACGTCCGTCCGGCCAGATCCAAAAGTGACGGCTACACTGATTCGGGGTCACGTGAGCATCCCGCCACCTCTGGCCGTCATCACGTGACCTATGCGTCTGAAGCATTGCAACAGGCAGGCAGTCTCGGTCTCTCAGGAACGAAGACACAAGTTTTTCCATCAGCAGGCGCAAAAAGTGATTTACAAAACATCGCGCGCTTTAAATTACTGCAAAATTGTCTGTCAGAATAGCAATTGTCTATAAAGCTTTGGCAAACTAAACGTCAAAACATTAGCTGCTACATTCATATTCTTGTGGAAAGTCACGGAAACACATGCAGCACACACGCACACACACGCATTTATATTTGTAAAGGAAACTTATTATTCCATTTACAGTTTAACCCGTTAACTGGCGCCCCGGGTAACGCTCGTCCATTTTACATTGAGGTACAAATAGTTGCCCAGTTAAGGGGTTAATTTATAAACGAATGCATGAAAGAATGCCAACAATTCAGTGCTACAGAACTGATGACCAGTTTCTGCAGTACAAGTGATTATAGAGTTTGGAATCTGGCTTTAAATACAAGCAAAGCGAATGCAGAAAACGGGCAAAATGTAATTTCAAGTGCAATTGGCTTATACTAATCCAGTAATCCAGTATCAGCGGATAATCACCGAAGTTTTATCAGCTAAATATTCAAATACCGTTATGTAACGGTAACAACATAGGCCTCCTATAACTGCCTGGGAATTAGTATGAATGAATGCAGCACCGCAGATAGCCGATATTCTTCGTTCATGATGCAACCCAAAATCAAACATGAATTTAATTAAGAACACCTGTTAATGAAAATGGACTGCTGGCAACACAGGCTTGGAGTTGCCGGGGCGGGGGGGTTGGTTGGGTTGGGTGGGGGTGGGGATGAACCTCCCCCTGCAACTAACTTTGCAACCCTCCCGAAAATCGCATATCTGGTACACGCAGTTTCTGTCATGCAGTGAATTTCAGTCCTCAACCCCCCCCCACACCCCCAGCTCAAATTTCACAACTCCAACATTGGCTGGCAAAATAGTTTCACTCCACAGAAAATGAAGTTGAAACATTCAATGACATAAAACAGTACTTCAATCCAGAAGGGCAAGTATTATATTAAAGCAGCTTTTTAATCATGCCAATCAATCAATCAATCAATCAATCATCTGCTCAGTTGATCCACTGATCATCCAGCCAGCCAGTAAGTAAGTAAGTAAGTCACTCACTCAAAGAACTGCCTGCAATGCCATCATAACAATGCACCCTGCTTCAATCTGCACAAATAATGTGCCCACTATCCTATACTGGTTTGTTTTTAGGATAACCATCTAATAGAGGTCTAAAAACATTAAATCATAATTCATTCACATTAAAACCTGTCTGCAGAACTCCTAGCACAGGCTACGCCAGTATTTTTATCTATTTATATTTACCTAAATGCATTTTGAGAAATTAACTATTATGGTACCTATAGGCCTATGCAATACTACTACTACTACTACTACTACTACTACTACTACTACTACTACTACTACTACTACTACTACTACTACTACTACTACTACTACTACTACAAATAATAATAATATAATAATAATAATAATAATAAATAATAATAATAATAATAATAATAATAATAATAATGATAATAATAATAATAATAATAGCATAAATAATTATTATGCACTTTCACAGCAGTGGATCTAATGCACAAACAGGCTTTCTGACAAATGGCCAACAAGCAAGCAATGACTTATAAAAAAATCCCGCTCTCATAAATTTTCAGGTGCCGTCAAACGCTTTCACCAGAGGCAAGAGATCGCTAAGCCGCCCTTTAAGCCTCTCTCCACTTGGCGAAGGTAATCAGACCCTAGCCTTACAAAGCCGATTACGCGTCGACTACTATTAGGTATCCACTGCAAAAGAAAATGATCTTTCCAAACTGTATTTCTTTGATTGTCCAAACTTAGGTTCATGCTAAAAAAACACCCAGTGGGAGGTTGGACTGCTCCGACACAGAAAATTTTGCCCATCACTGGATGGGGATGGTCCTCAACTGAACTAAATCCCTTATCACATGCCTTTTTGGGGGAGGGGGTTAGACAGGGATTGCTTAAATTTCAAAGACACACCACATATTTCCCCACATGAAAGGACCTATATTGGCTATCAGCTATAGTGCAGTATGTCAGCATGAACATTTGTAAATGTTCCTATCCACCCCAACCCCCAATCACCCCACCCCGAGAAGCTTCTTTTGCCTTTAATGCTCCGTCATTATGGAATTCCCTACTGGCTATAGAGTGAAACCTTGCTAAAGACCTCTCTTTTCTAAACATTATTAATATGGTTATGTGCCCCCAGTGTTTTATACAGGTCTGTTAGGAGGGGAGATCCCCCAAAACCTCAAAATCCCCCTCCCAAAAAAAAAGTCGCAGCACCAAAAAATCTGTTTGCATTGAACTGTGCTTCTTCCCCTCCAACCAATTCAATTCCCCCCCAGGCCTGGAGTCTGGATAAAGCACTACTGCATGCCCCATTTTTGCAAGGTGTCCCACCAGTTCCAATATAATAACAAAACAGCAACAATACTGTATACCGGTATAAAAATATGATAGATATATGCAATGAATACAACAATAAATGAAACATCTTGCCAAATTTGCGTTCATTTTTATACGATAGACAAATCTCAGAGAAAAATATGTAATACAACAAAATCTACAACATGAGTTGGATGCTGCAATAACTGCAAGTAATTAAATAAAAAATTATTAATAAATAATTAATAAAAAATAAATTTAAAAAGCTAAACACAGGTCCTTTATTTACTGGTTTTTGTAAATGGCTATTGAAAAGGATGTTGAAGACAACCTGGCCTCAGAAATAACTAACCGTGAAATTCTAATAATGGAAAACACAAGACAGAAACTGATGCAACCCTTCCTTAAGGAAAGACAACTTACCTGTAAATGCTTTTGACACATAATTAGGAAAAAACGGTCTTGGAAAAACTAGTTACAACCAGAAGGGTGGAGGGAAAAAAGAGCAAGAGGGATGCAAAGACTGACAGTAATAGACAGGTTGCTATATGACATGAAAGATGCAACATCAACAGTGAAGCTAATACATACTACAAACGACAGGAAAAGTAGTCCATGGTTGGCCACGCAGAGATACAAGGCACCTAAAGAAGAAGAAGAGATGGACTAATGACCATTTCTCATACATACATCTTAACATGACCGTACAAAAATATAACACGCATGGAAAAATAATAACATCAATATTAATTAGTGAAAATTTATAGATAAAACATAAGACATGCCGAAAATTTTACAATAAATCATAAAAACTGATCCGAACTAATTCTAGAATATCATAGATATCATAGATATCATAGCAAAGAATCGATTAATTATGAACAGACCTGACCATTCCCAAATCGACCTTGAGTCTCGATAACACTGATGACATGCAACTGTCCAACGTCAATTTCAAGGAATTCGTAAGAATCTTTCGTTATCTGTTTCTTTGGACACCAAGCTCCGCCTCTAATTTCCGATCGAATTCTAATTGGTTAAAAAAATTATCAACAGATTTCATTAAATGACCAGTCTGAAATTAAACATAGTAGATGCTATGAAACCTGGTCATAGCATAGTAGATGCTATGAAACCTGGTCATAGCATAGTAGATGCTATGAAACCTGGTCATAGCATAGTAGATGCTATGAACCTGGTCATAACGTACCGGTAACTAGTGGCTCTGTAAAATTTAGTATGCTATAGCTGAGGTAGGTGTGTGCGATGGAACAGTGGTTAGCGCACTGGTCTGCCAATCTTGAGGTCCGTGGTTCAACTCCCGGCCGCGGCAGAAACTTTTTTCGGCTTGTTACTGTGTACACCAAGCGCCCCCAGTCGACACAACTGTGAATGAGTTAAGTACATCGGGTGTTAACTCGACGGAAGGAAAGGCGGCGAGGGGAAGGCTGGCAATCTGCCCTCATTCAGCTGTTGATGTGTAAAACTGAAGGCGCTAACCCTTCGGCTCTCCAACGGGCCAGCACCGGCCTATGGAGTATACCTTTTTAACTTACCTTATACCCGAGGTACGTTATATCCAATATCATCCAATAGGGTGACGCTTCACATGGAACCGTATATTGTATATTGCAGTACATTATAACCAAGTATAAGTAATAACCGTGTCTCTTAAAAATTGAATTTCTATTGTAACTTGAGCACATTCTGTGGTCTCTATTGAATATCCTAACATTACCGCACTTTTCCCATTTAAAATCACTAAAATTATTCTTCCAAAGTGAGACATCACATCAACGGGCTACAGCATTATGGTGCATATGACTCAGAAGAGACAGAGGCGGCGGTGGGTCCAGGAATTCGGTTTAGGGGATAGCTTGCGTTCCATTCCTCATTTTGTCTTGCCTTGTCTCTTTCAAATGTATTGATGCATGCTGTTAAAATGCTTAACCCCTTAACCGTGTATTTAACTGTAACTCAATGTAAAATGGACGGATATATCCGGGATCTCCAGTTAAGGGGTTAAAATGGAAGAAAAGACGACTGTATATATATATATATATATATATATATATATATACATACATACATGCCAACTAAAGTCATATAGCACTTAGACAGTTTAAAAATGAGGCAAAGCCATGTCAGGGCCTCAGGGGTATATGGGACCCTCATGGCAATCAAGGGAACTTGCTACACCCCTACAATGCGGCGATTTTTACCGGTTCTAATTATATCAATGTCACCCATTTTCCGGATATTCTATTATTCAATTGCAGAGCAATTTGCATCAGTTTCAATTGCTGCAAAACCTATCAACGGAAGCGCTAATAATTATGATAAATTCTGCTAATTTTGGACTGCTCAGGTCATTGTCACAGCTAATCGCTTCACTCCACCAACCCTAGGTCTCCATCTGTTCAGAGGATCAAATTGTGTGACAAATTAGCATTGTCTGTCTGTCTGTCTGTCTGTCTGTCTGTCTGTCTGTCTGTCTGTATCCATCTTCGTCTAAACGTTTTTCTCTGTATTAGCATCCATCAGTAATACGTAACTTTAAGTTTTGTCAAATAAGGCACAGCAGATCTGTCTGTATTTCATAATGCGAATCCACCATCAGCAGTCTTTGTAGACCAACCAACACAATTTTTCTTAAAAGAATTCGGTAGATAACTACGCTTCCCCATCTCCCCCCCCTAATTCCCATAAGTCTCATGAAGTGCAGTCCGGACATAGGACGGGAGACCCGAAACCAGATACAATTCAAACTCCATACACCACAACAGCATCAAAGGCTATCTGATGTACTGTAAATCTAGGATATCCTTGTAGAAAGCATCATGTTCTGGCTGTTCCTATACAATTATACGTAGTACAGTCATATTTCAAACTTTCATGCATGCACGGCTACATGTAGGTAGTCATTTTATCTGCCAAATAACTCTGATAATGATATTGACACACATTTATTACGTTTACAGTGAAACCTGCTTAATTGCATAGGTGCCGTGCAAGCCTTGCTATGCGATTAACTGGGCTATGCGAATAGCCGGGACGTCTGATAATTAATTGTACGCACAAAACACTGGTTCAGGTTTTTATATTGTTATGCGATTATTGGGGTTATGCAATTAAGCGGTATGCGATTAAGTGGGATCAACTGTATTACAGTCTCCTGGGTCTCTGAAAGATCTCCCATCTTCTCTTCCCATTCCTAGGGAATAACTGTCATTCCTTTGTAAATGGTTCCATACTTTCATTATGTATAGCAGTCACCTCTTGGTGGTCACTCAATGATACCAGTGTTTTATCCAGACTCCAGGCCTTTGGGGGGGGGATTGACTTGGCTGGAGGAAGAGACATAGTTCAATGCAAAAATTTGTGTCAGTGCCAAAAATGTTTGGGAGGAGAGGGAATTTTGAGGTTTTTTTTTTTTTGGGGGGGAATCTCCCACTAACAGGCGTGGATAAAATACTGACACAATCTCAACATATACGTACTAGAAAAGACTGAGTATCTTATCAATGTATCTTGGTATTACACAAATTTCACAAAGGTAATATAATTCACTCGAGGTGGACCACTCCTGTGGAATACCATTCCACCTGAAATTGGGAAGATCAAAGCTCGGCCCATCTTCAGAAACAGACTGAGAAGCCATCTGTTTAGGGAGTCATACCCCCTGTAAAGCGCCCATGTCTTTGGTTATACTATGCTATACAAATAGTCCAGTAATACAATACAATACAATACTTTGATTACCCTGATAAAATACTAGGATGTACTCATGTGTACTTTGATACAGTATATCATAATACAGTACTATTTACTCATGCTCTTATTCTTTCCTGAAAGTACTAAAATCCAGGGTCTTTCAGTTTAACTAAAATATGGGGTGAAATCCAACGAGGTCGCAGGAGAATTAATGCGGTAATGAAGCACCCCATAAACAGGTCTATCAATATCAGGTAAAGAAATACGGACCTGTATCAAAAGGCAAAATAAAAACAGGCTAAGATAACCAAAGGCAACAATTAAACTTCTCCTATCCCTGACCTTGCCACACGGCCAGCCAATCTTGAAACAACCATTGCAGAAAAATAAAGCATACATAAGAAACGCAATGCACCTCTAACAACACATTTATCTACTCAGGTTTCCATTCTGATTGTGCCTGCACTATATAACACAACACAGCCTTTGAAAATAAACTCCAGTTTAAATTAAGGGATCGTACAAGATAGTGCCACTCTTGGACAGATGGAAAGATGGAATGAACTGGATGAGGGGATAATAACGGCTACAACTATAAACGAGTTCAAAATAAACCTCAGTAGTTTAGGATATTAGATTGGATGGGAACAATGGTGGTTCTCACACAGGGCAGTCCCTACTGAACCACTTTAAACCTTGTTATATAATATTATATATTATATTATTATTGTTCAATAAACAATAATTCTCCAACTTATTGTGGTATAAATTTGTCAGAGGGGAGAAGAACACTACATAGAGAATTTAGGCTTTGTAATTAACATAATCAACAGTAGGTCTAATAGTGTTTCATTCCAACATGAATTGCTGTTGGTAGTATGATTTGAATCTAATGCCTTTGTTAACCCCTTAACTGGGTATTTTAACTGTAACTCAATGTAAAATGAACGGATATATCCGGGGTCCCCAGTTAAGGGGTTAAACTATCGCTGACTCTCACATTATCTGCTAATATGGAATGTTCCAGTACGTCTAATATAATACAGCGTGTAACCATAGTCGACAAAGAATTATCGCAGCCGATTGCCTGCTTACTTACTAAATTGAAATTCAAGAAGTTCGTTCTTCCTGGAGTTAGGACACCGGAAAACGTGAAAATGATACATATACCTATCAGCCATAAAGTAATTTTCACGATAGGCTGATATTAGTTTTCATCCACGGAATTCATTTGTCGATAATTAAGAAGACCGGGAATATGATATAAGAAAGATAAAACGCATCCAAGATACAGTTACAAATTATCTCCCGTACTCGCAATCTGAGAACTACCCGGTAATTTAGACTAACACAGCGGCAGACAAATCCGACCAGGGATAATTCTAGAATAGTGAATTTTGGGGTGTCGACCTCAAATTGGGGTGGTGACCTCTAATTAGTATGCATTGTGTATGCATGTCATTATCACATTACCAACTTTTTGTATGCAAATTGGGTGGGGTTAGGGGATGTTAGGGGTGTAAATGCATTCATTGTCACATTACCAACTTTTTGGGGGTGTCGACCTCAAATTGGGTGGGGGTTAGAGGGGAGGTGTTAGGGGGGTGTAAAAATATCCCTGAATCCGACTATGTATAATACATTGACTATGAATAAAATAGGTTGACATGGGCAAAAATACTGCAAGACCTAGAATTTCAAGAAAGTGGTAACTTTCCAAAACAGCCAGTATAGAGCAACTGTCAAAGTTGAAAAAACAGGAATGATGCAATAAAGCGCACAAGAAACGAAGAATCTCAGAAAACCCAAAGGAAACAAATGGAAGCTATTTCAAAATTTTCAAAACATGGTTCCAATAGTCTATGCTAAAAACTGCTATATAATTACCAAAGCAGGTCTACTGAAAAGTAGAATGAGTTATTACAGCGGTTCTCAACCCGTGGTCCGCGGACCAAAAGTGGTCCGCGAGAGGGGTCTAGTGGTCCACGGCACATTGTGAAAAAACGTTAATAAAAATTATACATATTTCAGCAAGTTGCAATAAGGGTTTTTTTGCTTGTCAAGAATGTTAGTAAGTTGCAATAAGGGTTTTATTGCTTGTCAGTTGTCATGATTTTTCTCAGGTGGTCCGCGAGAAATTTTCGATCTTCAAAAGTGGTCCGCGAGACAAAAGAGTCTGAGAACCACTGAGTTATTAGAAGGAGTTTGAAGAAGTGATCCGGTTACACAAAATATATCTATTCTACAGCTATTTTACTAAGGATAAAACTTCAATAATTCAGGATTGGAATGGACTATAGGAGCATTCCTGGCAGAAGAGGATGCGGAGGAGGAGGAAAAAGAGGGGAGTAGGAGGAGGAGAAGGAAAAGGAGGAGTAGCACACTGCAAGCCACATGTCATCGGGGGGAAAGAAGCTTCTAGGCAAATAAATAGCCGCAGACCGTGGTAAACCTCTCGTCCAGATCATTCATATTTCATGAAACTCGATGTATTTGCACAGACCAGAAAATGCAGAAACGATAATTTATGCTGGAAATAAGTAAGAATATAAATCGTCTACGACGTCCGCGCGCGGCCAACGGACGAAGAAGAAGAAGAAGACGCAGCAGCAGCAGCAGCGCCACCTATTAGCGGCGTCGCCAAACAACAACCGTTGTGAATGGCCGCACTACCTGCGTTTTTGGCGCACGTCATAATTTAATTGTGAAGACGTCAGTCGCAGTCCCCATGGTGGGCAGCAGGCGAGGAAAGTGCATGTCCTACTTCTACGGCAAAAATCGCCCGAATGAAACAGTGGGAAAATTAACAAAATATCATCTCTCCCTTCCCCACACCACAAAAGTTTGCACTTTATTGCATCATCACACACACACACAAAAGCACAATCACACACACACACACACACACACACACACACACACATGCAGTATTGATTAATTCAGTTAAAAATCACAGAATATCACAATTGTTGAGAATCAGGATCAACCTACAGTGCCTAGGAATAAGGGGCTACTTCGGTGCCGCTGTTGACAGCGCTATAGAAATTAACGATATTTTACTTACTTACTTACCTACCTACCTACTTACTTACAGATAGACGGGTTAAAGTTAGAAACGTAGAAAACATCGTATGAATTTTTACAAATCGATTTACGAGTGGGGATCGACCAAAGAGCAAAAACCTTCTGGTCTCAAACCCGTCCAAACTCCTGTCTACAATTTCTTGTAAATATAGAAACGATCTCGGCACCTACTCGGCAATTCGAGGAGAAAATGCAGACAATACAAAACAGAGGCGTAGTCAGATAAGATATTAAATAAGGTGTGACTATAGCAGAATAATTCCAGCCTACCTTGCACTCCTGGGGCCGGTAGATAGGTCCATTGACGAACTGGCATTCAGAGCCTCATCCTTTATATCTCCAGTCTGCATTCCAAGTGCAGTCTGGCATTTCCCTACAACGACCAACACGATCATAGCAATTAACAGGTGATTGAAAACTAAATATCACTTCACTTTATCTTCTCAGCGAACTGAAGCTACAGACTGAATATATAGAAACAACAAATGGTTGGCCCCCCATGATTAGAAGTTGCCACCCCAACGCCCCCCCACTTCACTTGCCAAATCCTGGAGCCGCCTCTGAGGATATGGATGGCTGGGTCCCCCAACTGGGATCAGTTGTGGGATTTGTGCAAAAAAACCACTGGAATTTTTTGGTGGAGAGGGATAGGTAGGATGATTGGAATAGAACTGATATATGTACAATAACATTATAACAGCACAACAGCCGAGCTACCTGGCCAGGCATCTGTCCAACTGCAGGAACAGTCTTGACTATACTGAGCTGGCGAGGTGCTAACAAACTGCTGCCACAGCGGCGCACTTGCCTTTCTCTCGTCGACCGTTCCTTCGCCAACACAACTCCGTCTGTTCGGAACAACTCGCCGAAAACTGTCACTTCGGACTTATTTCGGTAGTTGCTTTCAAATGCAGACTAAAAACTGCACTCTACAGTTTGGTCTGCACTGTTTAGGTCACGTGACTCACCCCGCACTTATGATTCTTCACTTGTGAATGACTTAATAATAATAATAATAATAATAATAATAATAATAATAATAATAATAATAATAATAATAATGTGCCAAGAACTCCCTGGCGATCTTTTTTCTTGCTCCTTGACTTTTTAACTCAAAAATGTGGATGTGCTCCCAGGCTTCCCCTCCCTTCCCCCATTCCGGAACCCTGCCAGTGAGCGAATATTAGAAGACCCGAATACCACTGGAAGAAACACAAATCTTGCGGTCAGAACACAAGCAGATATCTCTAGCCAGTACACACAACACTGGCTGGCGCCAAAAGAGAACGTTTTGATCTTGGAACGTCTTCAAAGACGGATGTACAACAATATACATGACCTCGGCTCTATAGCACTCCAGAAAAACCACCAACAGTAGCAAGAGAGAGAGAGAGAGAGAGAGAGAGAGAGAGAGAGAGAGAGAGAGAGAGAGAGAGACATCACGTTTGAACTTGGAGAGCCAACGATACTGAAACACTATGTCCACAAACATTGGCCGTGTTATATCCAAGTAATCCAACGAATGAAGATAGATTAAAACACAGATATTTACTTCAGTGGCTGAGGTTTCATAAGTACAGCAGAATAGAAACCAAACACTGGATGATAAGCTGCCATTATTCTTTATATATATATATATATATATATATATATATATATATATATATATATCACCAACAAAAAGAAAGTGGAAAGTATTCGCACTGGGTCAACTTCCACCTCCACACCTTTGTAGGTATGATGACAAGCATTGGCCACAGAAGCAATCTATGTTTTGAAACATACCAAAAACTTCATGTGTATCTGTTGCAAAGTGAAACCTGGCGATATATACGTGTGCAAAACTTCTAACTCGAATAGCGCAAAAGAAACAAAGAGAAGAAGAATTTCCATTTAATAATGCTAGCTTGCTTTATTCAATTTGAAAGGTATTCAGATAATTCAGGTAAAGTATCGGTACAGTTAATGAGCAGCAGGTGAAAACCAATAAAAGAAGGGAAGTCATTACTCTAGAAGCAGTACAAAAACAAGCACTGTGTTAAGAGCATAAGACAGTAAAGTGCACTGATTGTATAATCTGATAACTAATTCCTATCTGCAATTAGAATTAGCTGGACAGTACGGTAATTGGAACTAGAATTATCAAAAAATATTCAAATTAATTTGTTAAATACTTTTAAAACATTAATTATATGTTAAATTACCAAACATTGGCAACGGCAATTAGCCATCTACACTACATTAGCCTGATAAGACACCTTTCAACATATCCAAATCACACCCTGCACATGCAGATCTAGCTAATACATGCATGCATGAAAATAATTAAAATAATAATAATAGCAATAACAATAACAACAACAACAACAACAACAACAACAACAATAATAATAATAATAATAATAATAATAATAATAATAATAATAATAATAATAATAATAATAAGGATTAAAGTGGTTCTTTAGGGTCTGCCATGTGTGAGAACCACTATGTTCCACCCATCCATTCATTCCCATTTCCCATCATGGTCTCTTTGTGTATCTCACTCTTTGCCCTCTTGTCCTCTAGTACCGTAGATTTTTTGTCTTCTTGTCTTTGCATCTACAAGCACAAAACTTTGTGCTATACAATGTCATAAATGTCTCATTCAGTTACCATATAACTGCCACAAGCTCACAATAATTTCTCTACAGTCTAATAGCTATACAAGATGAATCTATAGTATCCTGTAGTACAGTATATACTTAGGTTTATCTTAAAAACAGTTATTTCCACTACTAGCCATTAATAACTAGCCATTAATTCCGGACAACTTCACAGTTTTCTGCCGTAGGAAACTAATGTCCAATAGTAATTCAGAGCTATTTCTGGAAAATATATATTATATATATAAGGACTACAACGCTCTACACTTTGTCCACAGAAGAAGATTGTTTTTACTGTAAATGACGTTGTAGACATCACGAAACAGCGCTAAGTACATTAGCACACAGAGAGCATCCCATCCCCCCCCTCCCCCTCCCCCCCCACCCACCAACCAAGAACTGTCTGATGTCGCTCTCTCTCTCTCTGCGTGCACTTATCACAACATCTATTTTAACCCTGGTCTTTTTCTGGCGAAGCGGCAACAAAGCAGAAAACCCCGGCGGGGTGATTAAAAAAAAACACGTCAACAAAACACTTTAAAACGGACGCCCGGATTTAATCATTAAGACAGAAAGGGTTGACAACCGAACAAATATACAGAATACCAGAACGTCGAAGATCTGAAGGAAGCTGGATTAGAAAAATGAGGAACCTCGATAAATACCACAACTAAGATTTAATAACAGTATATGCTAGACATCATCAATCCAATCCATGACAAAACACAACCCTTAAGCCCAGTGGCGGATCCAGGATTTGGCAAATGGGGAGGGTGCGATGGGGGTTAAATGTTTTATGACCAGTTAAGTTGAAGTGTCTAGTCTACTAGCCACGTCAACAGTTCTATGTAGAAAAACTTCAAGCTGATGCCAATGGCAGTACCAGACATGGGTAGGGAGGGGTGACCCGGCGGGGGACTTCTCCCCAAATGTCACTACGCCCACAAAATTGATCGGGGTGACCCTATTTCGATCGGCAGCATCATTTCAAAAGGTGTGGGTTTACTCCATCCCCTCCCCCACCTAATTGCTACAAAATGGAGCCACTAGTGGATTGTAAATCCTAAAACATAAAATGCACTGGCGGAAAGAAGTCTGGTGAAAATAGCAGGTAGGAGTGAACGAATTACACAATTACATGCGGTAACCGAAACCGACAGAAAGTGCGATTCAACCAATGGGTAATACAGTAATAACAAACTAGGATCAACAGACACAATAATTAGAGCCACAGTGTTTTATCCAGACTCCAGGCCTTGGGGGGGAAATTGAGGCTTTCGGGGAGGGGGAGGGGAATCGACTTGGTTGGAGGGGAAAAGACACAGTTCAATGCAAAATTTGTGTAAGTGCTGGGATTTGGGGAGGGGGATTTTGAGGGTTTTTTTTTTTTGGAGGGGGCGGGAATCTCCCTTCCTAACAGGCCTGTATAAAACACTGATTAGAGCCTATAATAATGAATGTGAATAATGGAATCCGATTTAACTGAAAACAGAAGGACAACGCTCATCACCAATAAGAAGAAATTCGCACCCCATGCATTCTTCCCTTTACCGCTTCCCCATCCTCCTCCTCCTCCTCCTCCTCCTCCTCCTCCCAGTCTTCCTCAAAAATCATAGCTTGCGTTTTCCCCTCTTTTTCCACAGCGGATGGATCGTTATCAGTTATTACGTCGCCATTAGATAGATATCTAATCGCCTAATAAGACGTTCCGTTAATGGAAGCCAAATGTCAATGTTTGCAAGGCAGCAGATAGGCAGGCAGGCAACAGAGATAGGAATACAGTATATCTAACCATCTCCCGGCCATTAACCTTTACACCTCACAACGAGAGATACCAGCTTTCGTAGCCACAGTCACTCGCTTCTACATCACCAACACCCGCCTCTCCCTTCCTCCCTCCCCATCCCTCCCTCCCTCCCTCCCTCCTCCGAAACAGTCCATCTTGTACGTGTAGGGGGCCTACAGTGACTCTGGGACCGTTACATCCACACGGACTGGCCATGCGTCTTCTTCATCGTGAACCCGGTCGTAAGCCTTGAACTGCATACCTCAAAAACGATTGATACGAAACTATAGGGAGCTGGGGAGCTGGTGTATATAGTCTCTCGGCTGCTGTCGATTCGCATCTGCGTCGATGATCATCCAGCATCCGTCGACCACTTGGAAGTGTTGTCGCTCATCCTTCACGTAATCGTCCTCTCCCCCTCTTCCCCCTCCTCCCCCCTAGCGCGTCTCGATTAATAAGATAGGGACTTGATCCAAGCGGTTTCCGATTCACCAAAGGAGACTATCGTGCGCATCACCTTTAGCTTAGACTGTGAGGGGGACATGTTAGGCCTAATAGGTTACATAAAGAACTCCATATATCAGCCAGCCACTGTCTCAGAGATGATCTGCGTGTCCTCGGATGGGATGCTTAAATCCTTTACTTTTGTTCTTTGGAGAAGGTGGGTAACACACACACACACACACACACACACACACACACACACACACACACACAAACAAACAAACAAACAGAGAGAGGTAGAGACAGATAGGGAAACAGAGACGAGGTAGAGACAGATAGGGAAACTGAGACACAGACAGAGAGAGGGAGAGACAGACGGAGAGAGGAAGGGGCACACATATACACACGCACAGACAGAGACAGAGAGAGAGAGGGAGGGAGGGGAGAGAGCGGGCGAGAGTGAGGGAAAGAGATGTTTGACCAAGTACCTAGACATCAAAACGTCATGTGAAAAAATCCTTCTTTCAAAACTTAATCTGGATTATGTCAACCATTTCAACCAACCGACCCCCCTCCCCTCCCCTCCCATCTCTCCCTCCCCCGCATCCTTCATTCATGCCTTTGGGCAGAATTTCTGTTTATGCGTAACCCAGCCTAACCTTTGTAAACACTTGACTTCAATATTTGAATAACAAAACGGAAAGGAATTTCCCTCCGCGCAGCAGCCGTGCAGCTCCGGCCAACACCTCGAACTGTGATACGAAATTCTCAGCAACTACTGAATACTACGGACAGAAACGGCATCAAGGCAGGTACCCGGGTGGCCCGTGCCCCCGGTATTGAAAGCCTGCCCTTCCCAGCGCCCCCACACTTTAGTGCACTCGTTCTAACCAACTATAGACTAGTCCAGGCTTATAAAAAGTAGTTGGACCCCATGCTTAGAAGTTGAAACTCCAACGTCACTCCCCCACTTGCTAAATCCAGGAAACGCCACTGTACTACGGAAACCGCCATACATCTTTTTTTGACCTGGCTTATCCACCATAGACTGGCACCCGTTTTGTCCGGCCGGATATCCTGGGTTTAACCGGGATCTCTAATGATTTGGATTTGGTGTGCCATCGGTTGATGCTCCTGTGCATTATGAAGTGGCGCTATAGAAGTTTAAGATTCGATTAGATTTAGTGCGTTTTGCAGCGTTCATATTTTTATGCAAAAGTAGTTTTTACATGTATAAATGCAGAGAGTCGCTGCTCCCCCCCCCCACGACAATCTATGCGTCTTGCTGGTTTTTTCAATCACTCACAGGCGACACATCCACTTACGTCTTCACTCACAGGCGACATTATGTTTCTTTGTCTCCAGGGGACGCCATCAAGGACCGGATGTCGAATCCTGTAACCCTGACGATGACAGGAACCGAATATAACGGACGCGATGTTTAATATAGTCACAGGTAAGACGACGGCTGCTGCTTTGCAGGCGTCAATGTGTGCATTATCTCTTAATGTATCGCTGCCGATGTACGCGCGGGATGTATATATATATATATATATATATATATATATATATATATATATATATATATATATAAAAAGCCTGGCGAAAATTAGTCACTTTTTTTACCAGACGGTAAAGTGCGACCGCTTCGCGTTTTAAGAAAAAATCTCACTCCGTGACCGCTTCGCACCATCCCCGCCCCGGTCGAGTCCACTTTAAAATTAGTCTCCGCGTCTTAACGCCAATGAAAACCGGTTTGCCGAAATGGGCGAAATTCCTGCCACCAAAGTGCTGGTATTATTGGATGGTAAGTGCAGAACTGCCCGGCTATACGCGCGATGATTCGGTGCGGTGAATTCACGCGTTGCCTCTTCCGTGTTTCGAAGATCTAAATTGCCTCACGCTGGAGTATTCGCTTCTTTGGCGGAAAAGTGAACGTTAAAATGGGACACGTTTTCGGCTCACGGGGAAAGGAATGTTATGTCCAGTCTGTCTGCCTGTCTGTCTGTCTGTCTGTCCAGCAATTAATTAACAAGACAGGAGACCTCACAAACTGCACTACCAGCTGGAAAAACGCCACGGATGCGTGTTCCACGATATATCTATCTATCATGCATGCAGTTTCACGAAACCACTGTCATAATAACGTGCATGGTATGACCACTTGACAGAAATCACTTTTCCATGCAACATCACAGGTGTTGTTATAGGTGAAGTCCTTTCACCCGTTGACCTTATTTTCATCCCCATAATGTGGGCTTCCTTCTGTCTGTCTCTCTTAGAGAGTCTTTGTCTGTCTGTCTTTTCTCCTCTCTCTGCATGTGTCTGTCTTTCTCTCTTTCTCTGCCTTTGTCCCAGCCTCTCTGCCTGTCTCTCTCTCTCTTTTCTCTCTGCCCCTCTCTCTGTCTCTTTTTCTCTGTCTCTGTCTGTCTGTCTCTCTCCCCTCTCTCTGTATGGAAAACTAATAATATAGCGGCTCGTGTGGAATCCAGATGTTTGTTGTTGGTGCTTTAATCTGAATGGGAAAATGACCGTTAAGTGGAGAGGAAATAAAGAACAGATGAGTATTTAAGTCAGTCTGAAGAGAGCGAAGGCTTACAGCAAAACGTTTAACCTCTTGACCTTATGATCTAAAATCATGAACCGGTCAAGACTGTCTGTCATTCCTCTCTTCTACAGACAAATAGATCCTCTTTGTAGCTGTAGACTCTAGAGTAGACTCAAAGGCAAGCGCTATAACAGACTCGACCGACAGAAGGTGGAATTTAATATTGGTCAAGGGTTCACGAGTGTCAGTGGCTATTAACATAGGAGAGATCTTGCTAAACCACTTAGAATCCAGTTATTATTATTATTATTATTATTATTATTATTATTATTATTATTATTATTATTATTATTATTATACTGTACGGTCTGTACCATCAAAGTTGACCAATTTCTCACCCACTCCATCCCCACTTAAATTATTTCAACACAAATTCAGGTTATTAGGCATATATATATTTCTGTGCAATGCAATCTTAACACAATTCTCAAATAAGATGACAAAAAATTACTGGGTACTTATTAACTCTGTAGTGAAGATATCTGTAAAGAATTACATTTTAAACAAATAATTAATTTTTAAGCAGGCCTACAATCTTCTCACGAAAACTATAGTATAGTAAAAAGCTAATCAACTAATCTCCCACAAAATAAAAATGTGGAGCATCCACTGGCAACTGCAACAGATAGGCCTACTAGTTATAAATTTGTACAGAAATGTTGGTTAAAATGAAAGAGAGTTAGGTAGGTAAGTACCATCCCATTGACTGGAGAGGGTGATTAGATGCTACTGAGCTCTTAGTTAAATATACGACTGGTACAGTCAGTTACATAGTTTAGAGTATAAAATTAATCCATTCGTATCTGCAAAATCTGCAAATCAATGCAAAAAGTTACTTGTCCCTTCAAGAAGACTCTCACAACGACAACGTCCGTCACGAAAATCTTAAAAGTCTGAATAATCAATCAAGAGAGAAAGAGGCGGCGTCAGATGTCACCGATAAAAGAAGAAGCCCCAACAAGAACCCCTATCGTGTTACAGCAGGCAGTAACCGTTAACATACCTGAATAAGCTGGTTCAAAGAAAAACTTTTATGCTGACAAAATTCCAATTCCCTGGTCACTGATTTCACCCCCCCCCAGGACACACACAAGACTCACGCGCACACACACACAGGGATATTTCTATGATTGTGAATTTGGGGAGGGAGTGTCGACCTCAAATTGGTTGGGGGGGGGGCTTTCTGAGGGTGTGGACCTCAAATTTGGGGGTGTTGGAGGGTGTTAGAGGGGTGTAAAAATAACCCTGCACACACATTATTTATCAGCAAAGACTCTAAACCAGGGGTGTCAAGACTTTTTGGGCGGCGGGCCAAATGGCATGTTTTCCATGTCTGGCGGGCCAAATGCATAAATGCTTGTCAATATTATATTCCAAAATCTGAGCTATCTAAAAATCTGGAGTAAAATGACGAAAAGATTAAATGGCCATATACATTACATTATTTACATTGATTTGATTACAACCTATTGTTGTAACTATATATATGACAAACCGTATTCTAGTCATATGTAACAGAAGCATGATGATATGCAAAATTCAGAAGAGTGATGAAACAAATTAAAACCACATTTTCATGTGTCCCCAGCTTAGCTGAGTCAAACCATACTAGAATTGTTAATATATTCTGCCTCAATTTTATTCTAGAGCATTCGAAATGCCCCGAAAAATGGTGACCCATTTGAAACGACACTATACAAAGTCTTTCAGAAATCTGTTCTCTGTCAAACGTCTGAAATTTCGAACGAGAGATAAGGTTTTAAGAGAGCTGGTTTCTTGTATGACAAGTTCTATAGACCACAAAAATATTATATAAAATTGTCAAACTTGGAAGTTAAAAACTGTTTTGACGGTAACGGCAGTTTAGCATAAATGTACCGGTATTACGCCATGCTCCACTACAAGACTGCCTTTTTGACGCCGCAAGGGGGAGCGGAT
Organism: Metaphire vulgaris; assembly: GCA_018105865.1. NCBI lineage: Eukaryota > Metazoa > Annelida > Clitellata > Crassiclitellata > Megascolecidae > Metaphire > Metaphire vulgaris. The sequence continues at coordinate 11,584,559 of CM030851.1, forward strand.
TCTCACCTGAATTCATCAGCCATGCTAAGTCATACCAGACATATAAACATCGGCAGGGGGTCAGCGAAGCAGAAAAAATGGAAAGGGAAATGTTAATTGGTCAGGAGGGTCCACTCCATCAAAAGCAATTCACGTGTGTCATCACTGGTCTCTTCATCCATGTCAGTTTCACTGTCCTCGCCTTTATCGCCTTTATCGAGTGACTGTAAAAGGTAATTTTTTCAAACAGCAAAATTACCATACCCAGTGTGATTTTGTTGTCTACCAAAATTACCATACCAAATGTGATTTTGTTTCCTCCAATTTACCGAAGACGAAGCCTGATTCAACGCAGCTAAAGGACAGAACAACGCTGACAGACAGCTCTAGAGATGTCAGAGGCAAATAATATTAGTGGCATAAGCATTGAATTGCCAGGCACAATGGCAACACAGCTAATGATGTTTAAATTTCTGATTTCTGAATTTCTGAAAGTGAAGCCTTAAAAACGGTCTGTAACAGCAGTTAAAAACTTAAAAGAGTCAGAGAATTCAAAACAGCTAGACATGAGACAGAAAAAATGACAGCATATCGGATGCTAATATCTGAGAGAGAGAGAGAGAGAGAGAGAGAGAGAGAGAGAGAGAGAGAGAGAGACAGACAGACAGACAGAGAGAGACAGACAGAGAGAGACAAAGAGACATACAGAGAGAGACAGACAGACAGACACAGAGAGAGAAGACAGACGGACAGACAGAAAGACATATAGATAGAGAGACCGACAGAGAGACAGACAGACAGACAGACAGAGAGAGAGAAGACAGACGGACAGACAGAAAGACATACAGATAGAGAGACCGACAGAGAGACAGACCGACAGAGCAATTCAGAAAGAGAGAGAGAGAGAGAGAGAGAGAGAGAGAGAGAGAGAGAGAGAGAGAGAGAGAGAGAGAGAGAGAGAGATAAACAAGACATAGGGTGCCCACACTTAGAAAGACATTTGACTTTATAAAATCTGGCTGTCAAGGCAATTACTTATTCCAGGAGCACCGTTAGTCACATCCAGCTCCCATGATCAAGCGAGACGTCACGTGTGACACGGATGTCTAGGCAACTGTCGTCATGGTAACGCATGAGCAACAGGTGAATCATAAACCAGTCTTGCAACAAGTACCAAATCTTAAATAAGTAGATACCTGACAATTACCGGTACTGCTTACAAGATTTAAATACCAGGCACCAGCACAAGTATTGCACTATTTTCAAACATAAACCAGCATTGTATTTTAATACTGAGTGAATAACTATTAAATCTCTTAATCTTGCATGACACAAGTCAAGCCCAGAGAATGTATGTATTAATGCAAGTATGCAAGTATGTTTTCATTCATTTGCATTCATTCATTTATTCATTCATTCATTAATTCATTCATTCATTCATTCATTCATTCATTCATTCATTTACAATGTACAACAAGAAGTCTCTATTTAATACTATACATACTTTTAGAAGTCTAATATTTCATCTTGTATGTATTCCAAACAAGAAAGTTGCTAACATCACAGAAAATTTCAAAAGCAAAACTAGGTGTGCCATATGTTACAAACTACAGTTTAAAGTTAATCATTAGCTTAATACAACTATCTTCAGGTAAGTATGTATGACCATATTATACCAAAACCATTGATGATGTATTTAGTTGTCTTGGCAAGAAGTGATTTTGAAATTCAACACACAACAACAAAAATATAACAAGTGAAATGAAAGTTGAAAACTGGAAAGAAAATTCACTACATGACAATCCCATTGACATGACGTCAGGGATGTTTTTACACCCCCTCCTAACATCCCCCCAACTTGAGGTCGACACCCCAAAAATTTGGTAATGTGACAATGGTATGCATACAAAATGCATATTAATTAGCCCTGAACACCCCCAAATGGAGGACACCCCCACTTTTATCCTCAGATAACGTTTTTGCTTGTCGGACTTTTTAGTAGAGACTTTCCAACTCCGACGCCCCCCAGCTTTTCCCGACACCCCACCCCAATCACAATTCTATAATCCTAAAAAATAACCACACCGCCCCCAGATTTTCCCGACACCCCCACCCCAAATTCACAATCCTAGAAATAACCCTGTATGACATTAAATGACAAGTCCATGCACTTGACAGGAATGTCTGTTGAGTCTCCCAAGTTCCCAACAAACAAATCAGGCTAATCGTCATGCTACAGATGTACAATGGTAACAGCCATAGTGGCCAAACGGACTCCAGGGTTCCTGACAGCAACTAATCAGGGAGGTCTTATATAATTAAGATGCAGACACACACACACACACACACACACACACACACATATACACCAGTGTGTGTTTGTCTATGTCTATAAATGACTCAATGAATTACTGATCCAGCTTTGTTTTGCAGATAAGGAAAAATTGTTTCAATCAGCTCAGGTTATTACCAATAAACAATCTAAACTGAAATAATGTGACCAAAACTGAACCCAAGTTCTCTCCCACCCCCACCCCCCCCACCCCCACCCCACCCCCACTCCTCGAAGTCCTTATCCGCCAGGCAACAACCTCTGGCCTTTCCGAATTAATCCGGACTCAGGACAGGCAGAGTTAATTAATTTATTTGACAGTAAAACCTATTTATCAGCAAAGACTGTAAAACAAAGATGTGATAAATAACTTTAGGATAATTGTCCAATACAGAGTCCAATTGAATGCATGGACTGAGTCATTGGATTCATAAGTTCGTAAAACTATTCTGTACAATCCATTTTCTATGACTTCAATTGTTAATTTTGCAAAACTAAATAATATTAAATAACAAGAAAACCGTAAAAATTCTGTACTCCTCACCTAATAAAACTATTTAATTAAATTCGAGTGATGCCTCAATATTACTTTCAATCAATCATCATATAATAATATATTATTGTAATAATAATTATAATTAAGTTCTTCTGGAAATGTTATTATTAAGTTCTTATACAGATCTATGTTATTATTGTACTTTCAATGATTCTTTGGATATAATAAGTGATGATGATGATGATGATGATGATGATGATGATGATGATGATGATGATGATGATGATGATGATGATGATGGTGATGATGATTGCTAATTTGTTATGCCTCCTCTCTTAATTGGCATGGTTTAAAGTTTTTAAATTATTTCTCTACTCAATAATATAATTATTTTTCATAGTATATGTGTGTGTGCTTGTGTGCACGTGTGTGTGTTTTTCATGAAGCAAACTTTTAAATGTTATTTTTAGAAAATCACAGTTCAAACAGTAACATATATAAAAACCAGGATAGCATTAGCATTAATATGTGACGAATCTATCAAGAAACTAGTGCAGAATTGTATTAATCCAATGAATGTACGAAAACAGCTTGCATTCAAATGCGCAAATGCGAACCAACTAAATGGTAACTAAGAGGCAAAATAACTATAGCCTACATAGCAATAACGTTATTCACCTTTAACCTGATGAAACAGTCATTTTAAACCAAACTTATTTATTTGCAGGACAAGACGAGCTGTTCAACAATCTGGAATGAGTGATGAAACTACAGGGTAATGGTAATGCATGCACTGAGACTTCTTGATTATGGAAACTCAAATGACTAAGAGACAGACATTGTTGAATATTGCGGCCTTATACGACTTAAGGCCTGATACTACTTAAGGCCATAGACAGTGGCAACTAGCTGCCTGCTTTTCAATGGCAACTTTGTGACCACGTTGCCTTAATTAACATTAAACTTTGCTCAAACTGTGTGCCCAGTCGATAAAAGGCACAATGCTATTCAAAGGAACATGCTAAAACACCAGCAGCAGGTCTTACTTACTAGGCATGCCTTAGAAAGTAGTCACTAGAGAAGTTAATTACCGGTATGCAAGGCGATTTACAAGTGAAATATCATTGCAAGGCGTAAATCATTGACATTCTTACCGAGGTCCAACCCGTAGGTTTCGTTCGGCACAAGTGCAACGACGAATATCAGCGAGTGAAAAAACGCTGGTGCTCCGAAACCAAACATCATCTTCACCGTCGTTAGACCAATTCCTTGGCAAAAGTGATGATCTTCATTTGGCCAACACACCTCCGGGCAACGTACCAGGCCTGGTCAAACAACAACCAACAACGCCATCTAGAACAATGACAAAAACCACTAAATAACGCAGTCCAACAAAACGTGCTGAATCTCGAAAGAAAGACAATCTGAAATCGTGATTCGCGCAAAAGAAAAGAAAATGTCACAGACTTGAGGAAGCAAAAAATACAAAACAGGGAAGTTAGTCGGTTGCCGGAAGCAGAAAATCTCGAACAGAAGTTGCTGTAAAGAACCCAATTAGCCTACAGAAGGCAGAGAGGAATGCGCTATTTGATTACTGATAGATGTTGATTTTCACACGTTTGGCACATAACATTCTCTTTAAATGATAAAATAAAAATAACTTTCGGGTCTCCTACAGCCTCCGTGGTAAACAAGAGAAGCCGGAAAAGGTCAAAGACCAGTTAATTCTGCATTTCACGTGTGTAAATAACTGGGCTATAAACAGACACCTAACTACCCCCAAGCCTCGTCTAGAATTCCAATCCTTTCTAAGGGAAGAGATCGTGTTATTATTTTCTCTCCACAACCACACTCAGTACTATCCCCATTTGAAACTAAACACTGTTCAGAAGGTTTAACCCCAAAATATATGCACACTAAACATCTTAACTAATTTAATGCAGCAGAGATGACATTGGATCAAGGGTCATGAATACTTTATGTGTCACAGGGGTTATAGGTCACGACCCACGACCCATCCATTTTTAAGACTGCTGGAGCAGCCATGCAGCCTGAGAAGTTTTAAGTTCACATTCATTGAGGATCAAATATTAGCAATGCAATTTTTGCACCTACTCTATGGTAAAGGGCATATATGGTGTTACCCTTGATAACTTGTCATGTTAGTTGAATTTTGAATTGCCTTACAATGAGATACATAAAATTTATTGTAGGGCACCGGGTAGTTACCGGTATTTGATCTGGAAAAAAACTATTCTTTTTTCAGATGGTGATTTTATCAAACAGCTAATGCACACACACACACACACACACAAACGCTCACAACATTAAAGGTCAATGTCATATTACCGGCGCAGCCTGGAAAATTTACCACTGACCACTTGTTGGAAGTCTGTGACAAAGTTCGAGTGTCACCAAAACCATCTGGTCCACGTCTCCAACGATTTCCGGTCATCATCCACTGCCCCCCCCCCCAACCCGTCCACATCTGTCCCTCCTCAAGGTCCTGACGGGCCTCACTCGAAAAGGCCTTAGAGGGCTGATGGCCTCGTTCTCGGTTCAGTCCTTCATTCTTGTAGACGTCATCTGATGTGGCCGAAGACTCGATCCTCTCGTGTCCATCCATAAAGAGACATTAATCTTGTTCGCAGACGACATCAATTTCCTCTTCTTTGTTCAAGGATTTAGGAACAAACTGCTCTTCACTGAGCTAATAACGTCTTTGTTGCAGGCAAGGAATACATTTTGCCTTGCCTACCTAGGTATCTCTGATTCTCTCTCTCTCTCTCTGCATATTCATAGATGTCAACTGAACTGACTACAATTTCCAGACCGTTGGAACTCTATCTATCTTCAGTACAAGAAACAACAACTATCATTTAGATGATCTCTGGAAGGAATAGCGATAACACACTTAATTGCATATATCTAGGCTGGCTTTATAAAGCCGCATGACAGGAGCTTTTTTTAACCTCAAACTAATCATGACCATTTTAACAGACAAGAACGACTGTCAGAAACAGATTGTCTACACAGCTATCTTATTGTTTTTATTGCTGTTATTATTTTTATTATTATTACTATTATTATTATTATACTCACAATTTATACAGCACTATATCAGCACTTATTGTTATTATACTGAAAATTTATATGGCACTATACTAGAAAGCTTTGAAAGAGCATCACATGTGACACTTAATAAAACATTTCATGCCCCTTTTTAAAAATTTTGACCATGTGTTTCATCATGGTTTATGTAAATAAAGAGATTTTGTATTGTACAGTATTGTATTTCATGCCCCTTTTTCCTAGGGTCAACAACTGATGTTTCATATCAAATGTAGCCAAGAAGGAATTCCAAAATATTGACCATCAAATGCAAAATGACTTTGGTACATTAAGCAAATCTAGTAATTCAGCGCATCAGTGACACAGAAAAATGACAAGAAACAACTTCTTATTAAAGGGAAGCTTCAGCATCAGAATATCCAACCCAGCCCTTCACTCTGCAGCAGTGTTTAATCTAGACTCCTGGACTCCGGGGGGGGGGGGGGGAACTGAAAAAGCCGGGGCCTGATGATGGCCTCGTTCTCGGTTCAGTCCTTCATTCTTGTAGACGTCATCTGATGTGGCCGAAGACTCCTCTCTGTCCATCCATAAAGAGACATTAATCTTAATTGCATAACCCGCATAATTGCATAACAACATAAAAACCCCGAAGCAGTGTTTTGTGCATACAATTAATTATCAGACGTCCGGGCTATTCGCATAGCCCAGTTAATCGCACAAGCAAGGCTTGTACGGCACCTATGCAATTAAGCGGGTTTCACTGTAGTAGAAAATGTTCTAAATGTGATTTATCTGTGCTTTATAACACTGTCTGAAAGTGCAATCCAATAATAATTAATTAATCCTAGCGCAAATAACTTTGCGTTGCTACACTTTCATCACAGAGGCTACCTGGTATATCTGCAATTCAGTACAACAAGCCTTTTAAACTGCCCTAGAATTATCACAGAATGAGATCACAGCTTTTTTTCACACCTCAAGTAAGATGCCAAGGAACGCGTTTACCCAGGCAGGAAATTCCATACACCAAGAAATCTCTGGATGACTTAATTAATGCATACTAAAAGAAATATTCTGTTATACGTCGGTGATATACTGCAGAAACATATTTTCAACCATCCATTTTGCAACTTACATCTCCCCCAAAAGATGCAACACCCCTAATAAAATGTACCGTCTCACACCCCCAATGTCCATGCCTACACGTTTCACTCTGGTTCCATTAATGTAGGCACCACCCACTTAATATCTCATCCTCAGTCTGTCTCTTTCCATCACACCAAGTGGATTATCAACAAGCACTCCACAAATATCTGCCAAATATTTGCAAGTACAGTCCAGCACTCCGAAAGTCATTACTCCTACTTCCTGCAGGCTCAACTCGCGTGTACACAAATTCAACATTATCTTGAACAGAACAGAACATTAACCATGTTTCACTGTATTAATGAATTTAAGAATGGTTCATATATATATATATATATATATATATATATATATATATATATATATATATAATATATGGAATATGCCAATTAAATTAGATACGGAAATCCGATTCTACCGAAAATGTGAAATAATGTTTCCACGCCTCCCAGGAGATAAAGTATAGTATACCCAGGTAGGAAGTTTCGATTAAGATCATCACTGCAATAAATTTGTGTCCTCAACAACATCCAGATGTGCCTTTGAAGAGGCAACATTACATGGGAAATTGTGCTTTTCAGATGCTGAAGTACCGTAAATCACCATTTAGACCATCTTCTTGTCCCAACAGATACTATTCAAACAAACTTCAATTAGAACCGGTAGCTTCAAGAAAGCATTATCAACAGAGAGTTGCCACTCCCAGCGTTTACTGTCTTTAGGGTCTTGATTGGTAACAAGCTCCTTTGATAACTCAATTGACAGACAGCAATAAAATTAATAGCTTGCCCAATAATCGATGCTTAAATCTTAGCTGGATTCTGTGGCTGTTAAAAGAGGGGTAACCCAAGAATTTTCAATCTTGGCAATTCTACTGGCTGCCGATGGAAAATAAAAGGAAATGTCTTTAATATATCAAAATTAACAGCCTATTTATTATGTTAATCAGAATTGTAAGAACTGTTCTTAAAGACCATTCTGAAATGGCCCTTTGAAACATATATTTCCAAAGGCAACTAACTAGAATTGCTAACAACCATTGCAAATGCCTTGCAATAGCGTTTAACAAAGCATGACCCCTTCCACCCAATGATATTTTCCAGTGACTGGCAAAGTGTCAAAATATTTAGCTGAACTTTAAACTTAATGACAGCTCTAAATTCAGCCCGATAATAACAAAACATTTAATTTTACCACTGTGGTTACCGGCACTGGTCGTATGATCCTTATCAGCAATCTCAGACCTGATAAACAATTTTAAAATGCCTGACAAAAATATAACTAATGTTCAGGGAACTAATTACCGGTAATGTTCCTATGTAAAGTAAATCAACATTGGTAAAACCAATACACTTGATTAACAATGCTGATTCTATGGTCCTCTTTTTGAAACAAAAAGACTTAAAATTCATCTCTTTATTGATATGCAGCACATGCAGTGCAAGTGCTTCTGACTGATTCTTCATAAGAGAGGCATCATACAAATATTCTGCAACATCACAGTACAACCAGATGTACAAATGCTAAAAATTGCTGATAAACTAAAAAACCGAGAGAAAATGAGCTAGCCAATTTATAATAAGACTCTCCAGTTCTTGTGAGTCAAAGCGGACAGGATTTTAGGAATGATCAAAAGAATTTGCCGATCTCAGAACTTCAAAATATGAAAAAAGATTAACTCTCCTGTATGTCCACATCTGGAATATTACCGGTATTCTCTGTGCAATGATAGAATACTTTTGGGACAATGTTCAAATTTAAGCAACGAGAAAATAATGCGAAATAACAGTATTAGAAATGAGACTGTCTGTCGACCTCAAATACGAACAAACAAAGTGATGACTGTGTAAGCTTGTGAACCACATAAGAGATTCTAATATAGGCAATATAAATTCAAGCTGTTTTAAGAAGGGCTGGAATAAAAAGATGCAATGTTTTAGCATTTGCAAGCATAGCAGATGTGTGAGCAATTTGCTCATTACAAAGAGTGTGTCAAAAATAATCTGAAGAAAGTAGCACTTCATTATAATGGACTTGGCTAAAGCATATCTTGGTTATAAAATACTGCAACGTACGGTCCTGTGTGATGCGCTGCCGTATTGGATGGTATTGGACATAATGTACCTCGGATATAAAGTATTCAATTTTACAGACTCGTGTACGTTATAATGAAGTCCTACTGCAGATTGTTAAAAGCCTCTTGAAATACGATTATGGATATTCATTATTCACAAAAGGTGCAAGTAGATTCAGATACAAACATCTGACATTCTAGAAAGTACTGTAGCAAGATTTTATTATAATAATGCTATAAATGGTTGTTTTTGAAAGAAAGTGGCTAGAAAATGCATCTTTTAAAACAGGCTTCACAGCCTATGAAAAAAGCATGCTATGTATAGGCCAATGTTTGGCTAACAGGTCAAAACTCATAAGTACCGTAAAGTACCTTGCAGTCCATAATCCTTACTTGAAAAAGGCATCATCAAGGAATAAAAGCAGTTTAAATAAAACATTCTTGGGTTTACTTTACCGTAGGGTGTACGGCCTAAATCAACCATCGGGCTTAAACAATACCAGAAGATCTTCAAAACATCAAATCAGATTAAAAACTCATCATTTCGCCTGGCTTATCCACCATAGACTGTCGTCTCACTCGTCTGGTTATCCAGTCTGATATCCTGGATTTTACTTGGATTTTCTACGAGACTATGATTGTGATTTGGTGTGTCATCGGCTGGTGCTTCTAGCATTGCCAAGTGGCGCCCTAGAAGTTCAAGATCAGATTAGATTAGAAATCAACGGTAATGTCTGTAAATGTCGAAATATCTCAGCGCAACATTTCAAAATATCATCGTTCAAACGAATCGCCTTTGGCTCTAGTCTAAATGCCGAAGCCAATTTTATTGTACTCACGTGTCGCGAAAAGTTTAAATGTGAAGTCACGTGATCATAACGCAAAGTCTCGAAAGTCTGAATCAAACCTAAACTAGAACGATAGGCTACAGTAATTGTAGCGCCTGACTATATCGGGCCTGTGCCAAATGTAACCGCATAAAATCATTAATCTGTATGCCACGATTGTTTATCGGTCTCTTTTAGTCAAACTTAGGCAAATAACGGCGACAAAACAACGTTTACGAATGAACAACATGGGCCTATCGGGTTGTGGCGCTTGTTATATCTTAACTTGGTACCCTGTCAAATCTGGCATATCTTATTACTTGGTATACCAAGTACAGAGGTGATTTTCACACAGGCTAATGGTTCCTAAGCTCCACTTAAAATCACGTTATTATCATTCATTCATTCATTCATTCATTCATTCATTCATTCATTCATTCATATTCATTCATATTCATTCATTCATTCATTCATTCATTCATTCATTCATTCATTCATTCATTCATTCATTCATTCATTCATTCATTCATTCATTCATTCATTCATTCATTCATTCATTCATTCATTCATTCATTCATTCATTCATTCATTCATTAACAAGTACGTCCACTGTTGTAAGCAAGCATTGCTTACCTGGCAAAATCAGATGTCCTGATGTAAAAGCCGACAACGCGCGAGGCTCATTTTCACTCTATCTACTGCATACCATCGGCCTGCAATTCATTCATATGCTACGGCAGCGGAAAATTAATAATCTAGGCGTGCTTCGCAATAAACTTAATAACTGTTCGATTTCAGCCTTTGTGCGCTAAAAGGGTCGGCGAGCCACGGACACAGTCTAGGATGCTCGAATCGCAACACGTGTTCAGTGCGTCGAAGCACGCACACAATCAACTTTGTTTAGCTTGCGCTTTCGCTAATGACGACCAATTTTTCCCCTCCCGTTCGCTACACTCTCAGACCGACGGCGAGAAACAATGGAGTGCAGAATAGAGTGGAGTGGATAGGAAACCGGTTCTCGTTTGGCTACGGATGGGCAGATTCCGGCGTTGAGAGAGCGACACGGCTAGATTTAGCAAACTGTGAAACAAAGAGGAATGTTGAATTATATTACACAGAGCAGGCCCTCCTGAATCACTTTAACCCCTTAACTGTGTATTTAACTGTAACTCAATGTAAAATAGACGGATATATCCGGGATCCCCAGTTAAAGGGTTAAACCTTAATAATAATAATAATAATAATAATAATAATAATAATAATAATAATAATAATAATAATAATAATAATAATAATAATAATAATAATAATAATAATAATAATAATAATAATAAAAGACTAACAACAACAACAATAACAATAACAATAACAATAAGAAGAAATTTAACGCAATCGATCCTTTACGGTTTTCCACGGAGCTTTCACACGCTTTTGATTTTGGTAAGGAGATTAACCGTGCGTACAGCGCTATATAAATTGTCTTGGATAATAATAATAATAATAATAATAATAATAATAATAATAATAATAATAATACGGCAGATAATAATGATAATGATGATAATAATAATAATAATAATAATAATAATAATAATAATAATAATAATAATAATAATAATAATAATATTATTATTATTATTATTATTATTATTATTATTACCATCATCATCTTCTTCTTCTTCTTCTTCCCCGTTTCCTACGATAGCCTTGCAAAAAGTGGGGACTCAAGCCTAGAGGCCTAATAGAAGACTTAAGAGCGCTTGGTTCATCCCTATTTTATAGAAGTCACAAGGCACTGTTTTAGTCCTATTCGTGTTGGCAGAGAAAGGAACGCTGGAAGTGGAACAATGGTGCAACGCATTTGTCTATTCACTCTATTGTCTAGTAACGTTTTCATTCGGTAAAACACTGAAAGTAATTTTTTACGTCTTCCCATTTCGCCAAAGTCGAATTTCGCCAAAAATGATATTTACAATAGAAGTCTATACGCCTTTTATGCAACGTTTAAAAGAAAGTGTGTCAGGTAGAGGTGCCGGTTTAGCGCGGGGATTTTTCGGGAAAAGTGCGGGCCTCGGGTCCTGAAATTGCGGGGGGGGGGAATTGCGGAAATTTTCCATGCAAAACTACATAAAACAGCAACGCACTCCGCCTCTTTAGCCAAGTTAACGCCAATGGCGGGCATCTCTCTGTGGCGGATTACCCATATAAGCAACGTAGGCCTAAGCTGTAGCTTAGGGCCTCCGCTGGTGCCCCGGGCCTCTTAGAATAATATCTTTGTAAAAGTTAAACAGACATCTATAAGTGGGATTTAATCGATTTATAGTTTGAGCTAAGTTTAAGTTGTTTGTTGATTGCCGTTTATCGCATTATCGGTTTAGGCCTACATGAGGGTAAATGAGAAGGCCGCGGATTCTGGAAAATTACTTCGGATAGCAAAAGGGTCTCAATAGGCCTAGCAGTTCAGCTTAGGGCCTCCAGCGACCTTAATCCGCCCCTGGCATATCTTCAGAAACCATAGTCGTGCACCCCCCCCCCCTATTGAATGCCTGGCCCCATAGTGTCCCTCTGTTTGGACCCTATATTCCCTACTACATACCTATGGTTGCGCCAATGCTTAGAAGTTGCCATCCCAAGGCTTGCCAAATCCTGGAGCCGCCCATGGTAGGCCTAGGGAGCGATTTGTGACCTGGAGCAGTGGGGGGATATGTCGAGCTTGGGGAAGTGTAGCAGTGGGGGGCGTAGTGGTGTGGGATGTAGCAGTAGGGGGATGCAGCTGGGCAGTGTGGGAGGAATCCCCCTTCCCCCTACTAATCGCGCCCTGGGTAGGCCTACCAATGCTCTAATGCTGGGATACATTTCAGCGTAAAATGGACGTCGGCCCAAACCAAGACATCTGTTTTTCGATCCGAATCAATTAACGCACTTATATGCCGACCGACAGACAGCATGATATCTCGGCCTAATATAAATCATTGTCTTAGTGCGCTGTAGGCCTAATGCAGTGCGATTTAATTAATAGGTTTTTCACGCAACTGAGTCAGCAAAAGGACTGCATCACTGGCGTAGCGTGGTGGCCAGGGGCAGCCGCCCCGGGCGCAAATTATTGGGGAGGGGACAAAATTTAAAGTAGAAAAAAAAACAAGTAATAACAAATCATAATACTGTAATCACTATCAGGGCTTTTTTAAACAAATATTTTCCGGGGCGCAACAGTCGGAAGCCACTTGTTAACATGACGTAGTCACGTAGCTATATATATATATATATATATATATATATATATATATATATATATATATATATATATATATATGAGATCGCCGAGAAGGCCCGCGATCATCCATAACAAATTAACAAAATCATCAGTCATGTCACATTTGTAATCAGAACTTTGAAAAATGATACGGACAATAGATATAGTTCTAAATTTTCTATTTAATAATTTAATTTTGCAAAAAAAAGTCTTCGGATTTTCCGGAACGCCGCTCCGCCTCGCTCCGGCACAAAAAAGGCTCTGACTGTAATTATAGGTTGACATGTGTCATCTACAAAGAATTGTAAGTAGCTTACTTACACGGAATCTTTGATTGGAATGTGGGAATGGAGTAGGCCTACACGTACGTTACGATGACCTAATTGCTTGTCAAGATATTTTGGGCACAAGTTACAGGCGCAGTTCCTCTTTTGCCCCCAGGGGATGGTGGCATTCCTGGCAACCCACGCTACACCATTGGTCCATTGGATAGCATCACCATAGACAACCTACGTTAGGCTAGGCCTGTGCCGTGGATCAACGTAAATTCCGCAGTGCAGTAAATCAGTGTAGTCCCCTAGCCGTATAGGACTAAGACGGCGGAAAGAGGTCTGAAATATCGTTTTTGAATCCACGAGACTAATTCGGATGTTTCGAAATCGCTTGAAGGAATTAATGACAGGTCTACTATAGGTCTATACGGGAACGTTAGTCCCAGGCCTATATGCCGTCTCGGATCGTTGCTTTACGATGCGCTTTCGCGTCTAATTAAACTGCACTTAAATTACCACCGCTAACGACTGTCCGCAAAATGCCGTTGGTACGCGGTACGGGCAGCGTGGTACGGAACGCGTCTATCACGACCCGTTGAGAGATGGCGGTACTTATTGTACTGCGTTCGCATACTCCGACTCGATTCTCGATTAATTTTGTGCGTAGACGATGGCGAATTAATAGAACCGACGGCTTATCTCATCGGGCGATTCATCTCATGCAGTAGGCCTTGAGATCACTAGCCTATATCTTCTCCAGCGGTCGTTATCGCAGAGATGAAGATCGATCGAAGCTCACCCGGGTACGATTCCGGATTGCCGCAAAATCCTGTCGGACGGAACGACAGCTGCCAAACGGGAGAGGGTTTACGGTGGCGTACCTAGAGTAGGGTAAGGCCAGGTAGGGCAGATGCCCCGGAGTCCTAGAAGCCACTTGAAGGGGGCGCCGAACAGGGGCGTCATTTGGGGGCTGTGTCCTCAAAGGAACTGAAGAAATAATGTATAATTAATGTATTAAATAAATGTTAAATGCGCAAAAACGTTAGTCCTAGGCCTATATGCCGTCTCCAATCGTTGATTTAACGATGCGCTTTCGCGTCTAATTAAACTGAAAATTAAAATTAAAAAAATGTTAAATGCGCAAAAAACCGCAAAATTGTCAAAAATTTGCCCAAAAATATATAAACTTTGCAAATTTGCCAAAATTAGCCCAACAATTGCCAAAAATTAGCCAAATTAAGTTGCCAAAAATTATCTTGCCTCCAGAAAACTGTGATCTTGCTCTACTCCGCGCAGAGAAAGAGACAGACAGAGGCAGCTAGAGACAGAGACAGAGACAGACAGAGAGAGGGAGAGAGAAGTAACCGAGAAAACCGACTTTGAGCACATTGACCTGCAGTTCGCATCAGTAAAAGCAAGAAAGGTGCATATGAAGTCTTATGGAACGTCACGATCTGCTAATTCAAGAGTTGTTAACCAGCCAGTTTAAATTTCTGACCCCCTGCCATGGGCGTAGCCACGAGGGGGCACAGGAGGGCCGGCGCCCCCATAAGACCTAGACTAGTTGCGATATTCGCGCAGCGCCGATTAGAAATTCAAGCGGTAGCAGATTAGGGGCCGTCCATAAATGACGTCATGCGATTTTGGCAGTTTTTTACCCCTCCCCCTCGTCATAGGTCCATCATCTGTAACATTACAACATAGCATCTTTTAGAAAACAAAAAACCCTTTTGAGTTTCACCTAATTTTAATCTTTTGTCGCAGTTTGTTGACGAACAGAGATGATAAAAACGCTTTCGCCCGGTAGAGGGCCGGCTAGCTCTGCCTTACTCAAGTAGCCAATAATACTAGTAAGACACTGTACAGCACCAATAATTCTAATTTCTAATACACCAACGTCTCAAATAAAGTTATAAGACCGTCGCGCACACCTCTGTCCAGTGTCCGCGCATCATTCTATCGTCACGTATCGTGGTTGAAAGCAATTAGAAAGATTCCAACATAACGGAAATTTGATAACAGGTTCTAACTTCAGTTGGTTACTAAAGCGTTTCCATAATAGCATACTGTAATTCATTGGCGTAGCCAGGATTCCGGAATGGGGGCGGGGGGGGGGGGGCCGGCGGTGTGCACATAAACAGTTTCAGGCAAAAATTTCTTGACGGCCTAAAAAAGTTGTCATATCAAGCTATCGTATTACTTGCCCCCTCCTCAAAAAATCTACTCAACGGTTTTGCACAAATATACCCACGACCGGTCCCAGACTGAATAGTGGGGGGCAGGCCCCCATGGCTATGCCAATGCCGTGGTATGTCTATAAGCCTTACGACTAGTACAATATCACACTGTAACGAAATAGCTCACGTTAACTACAAACATACTACAAATATCATAAATCAGTTTGTGTTAATTTGACGAAAATTTAACGACTAGAAGAGACATTTTGAGAAATACAGTATAATGTTAAACTAAATAAACAGCAAAAGACCAAATAATCGAAATTAACCCCTTAACCGTGTATTTAACTGTAACTCAATGTAAAATGGACGGAAATATCGGGGATCCCCAGTTAAGGGGTTAAAGCTGTGGCAAAATGACAAAAGTGGAATCAAAGTCAGAAAAACCGCTGAAATTGCAAACCGAAATAAAAACCGTTTAGCGTTGTTTTAAAGCCAGAATATAACAGATGCCATCTTCACTGTAAATCATTGCTAAAAATAAAATTAATATTCAACTAAGTAATTGCTAAGCAAGTAATCTGTTTAAGTACACAAGTAACACAGAAATTCTGTTAATCATTTACCAAAACAAGCCCCATCTGCACAAGATACTGCATTGGAACCAGTGTTTTATCCAGGTCTGTTAGAGGGGAGATTCCCCCCCCAAGCCACAAAAATCCCCCCAAAAATTCCAGCACTGACACATTCCAACCCCTGTTTGCTTTGGCCACACCTGCTGTATGGACTGGCCTATAGACTTCATAGACTGCTTCCCTGATGATCTGAACTGTCCAGTGTTTATTCTAGCCCCCTGACATTGGAGGGGATTTTGAAATGTTTGGGGACAAGGTTTGAGTTTCCACACGTTTGGACCCATTCCCAGCCAACATCTAAAAATTTGGGGGAATTTTCAAACTGAAGGGGGGATCCCTAAGAATGCCTAGAATAAACACTGTGGACCGTCCCTTTCAGCTTCATCTGGCTCTAATTCGGCTCAGATCAGGCAAGCCATCAGCTGGCATCCCAGGCATCAAGATAGCAAGAAGAAACTTAAAACATGGCTATTCTGCATGAGTTATAGATGTAACATTATAATGTGTTCATGCAGTTTGGCTGAATGAGTCACCACATTAATCAGTATGTTAATAATAATAATAATAATAATAATAATAATAATAATAATAATAATAATAATAATAATAGACACCATAGATCACTAAACAGATTTTCAGCCCTGTTTCTTCCACAGTAAGGGAAAAGGCCATTCCAAAGACTGAACATCTTCGAGAAAACTGAACGGCAAGCACAAAACCGTAGATTATCACGGCTTTAGCCAAGCGAATCGGACACACACTCATTATTCGCAACCACGTTGTCGAAGAAAGTGCCTCACTTAAAAACAAACAAAACCTTTACGCCACACCCTAGTCATAAAAAAACACGGATCAAAAAGCAACATCGCCATGAACGCCTGGTAGCCACAAGCCAGTCATCCCTGTGGCAACTTTTCCGACCCTAGAACTCACAGCTGGAAGAGTGGCAGACCTGCTGTTGCCACCACACGCGCGACCAGTTAAACTTTGAACCCAACTGGTAAATCATCATCACAACTAAAACACTATCACCGACATTCACCAAACCCAAGACAGCAACCAACAAGAATTTTAACATATCTTATAAGTGATCCCTTTGTAAAGTGCTCTTGACTTTAGTTATGTTACAGTGCTATGCAGTGGCGGCTCCACCGGGGGGGGCCCGTGCCCCCCTATTGAGTGCCTGGTCCCCCAGTGGCCCCCCTGTTGGGACCCTATACTTAATGCTACATACATTAAACAACAAACGGTTGGCCCCCCATGATTAGAAGTTGCCACCCCAACGGCCCCCCACTTGCCAAATCCTAGAGCCGCCACTGGTGCTATATAAATTGTTGTAGATAATAATAATAATAATAATAATAATAATAATAACAAGAGTTGTTCAACTGATTACAATATTCATTCAATACAATTAAAACATGTACGGATTTAAATCAATCCCAAAACCCACAGCCATCAATTATTTTACCTGAACACACAAGAACTACTATCGAGTAAGCATACATCAACTGATGGGCACTTCTACCAGTACATCGGGATCGGCCTTCACATACTCCTCGATCAGTCTGACAGTATACTCAAGACGCTTGTCCATAGCATGGAAATGATGACTAGCGAGAAGGGGTGCGAGGGGGTCACGTGACAGAATGTCCCCCAACACTTTTGAAAGAACACCGTGACGCAGCAGAAGCAGCCTATGCACTGTAGAATACCGAATTCTAGAAAGAGACACAGAAAAGGTAATCCTATTAAGATAGTGTTTGTAATTTCACATACAAGAGATACACTTATAAGGGTCCGTCCATATAGTCTGCATGCACTGAGGGGATGGATTCAGGAGATTTTGCGTATGTACGGCGTGCAAACGGGGGAGGGGTTGAAAATATGTCTTTTTTGCATACGTACTATGTGGACGAGCCCCAAACAATGCAGCACAAAAAATGAAACTCACTTAGGCTAGAACTAGAAGCAGTAATGTAAAAATAATATTAATCTGTTAGATCCACCCAAAAAAGGTGATGGGAGATCAATCAAATGCCCTTCAAAAACTAAACCAGAGGAGGCTTCTGGCCCATAACAAAAATCAGTTTTTAAATATTTAAACTGGGTTTGTGTTTAACAATCTAACAACAAGACCAAATCTTAATTCTATTGCCTATGCTGGTGGAATAGAGAAATATTGAAAACAATGCCTTTTCAGTAAGAACACACCATGTTATTGACTTAGAACGTATAAACAGTTTGACAGTGCTAATCATTTACGATTAACAAATTAAATAATTCTTTCAGAAAACTGACTCACAAAACATACCATGCAAAATACCATCAAGAAACTTTGATGTTACAACAAAAATTTCTGTTTGATATTTTAATAATCATAATTTAATATTTATTATTATAACACTCTTGACTCTAGCTCGCTAGGACAATAGCGCTATATAAATCAGCGTATAACTAACTAACTATTCAGCTGGTTGCTTAAAATTCAATTTAAACCTAAATATAAACATAGAGTAAGCTATTATTATACATGCATATTAATTAACCCCTTGACTGGGGATCCTGGATATATCCGTCCATTTTACATTGAGTTACAGTTAAATACACGGTTAAGGGGTTAATTAATACTTGCCTCCTGCATTGCTTCAATGGAGCAAGGATTGATTCCTCATCATGGAATGGATTCCCAAAACTGAAATCAAACACACAAAATCAGAATAAAATTTTTAAATTAAAATTTATAAGGAATTTCCATTTAACAATATTTCCACCGAATAAAAACTGCAAGGAGAAAGCCTTGCCCTCATATCACTTTTAACTTAAAATAATCTAATAAATGGGTTTTGGTCCTGCCATCAGAAGTGCTACGCATTGCTGATATTTTCAAACTTTCATCCCAAACGTTCTGACACCAACCTCTTGCCATTATCGAACATGATAAGAATGCTGTCGGTTTCATTGAGAAACATTTCGAAATGATGACGATCGGCATTTCCCACAATGTAGTCAAACACACAGGCGTCAATGATGTCGAGCAATAGACGACCCGAACCATAGAGCGACACTTTCTGAACATCAGCGCAGTAACTTTCATCGCCGTGTTCCCATCTGCAACAAAATATTGAATCGATTCTCAAAAAAGTAACCGGACAAAAAAATTGCCAGCATGAAAGAAAGACCCTTCAGTTCGGTAAAAAAAAACAGAAAATTATATCAAGAAGATATCAACAAATACATACTCCAATGCATTTTAGTTGAATTGACTGTAATGTGCAGTATGTACTTTGAGCCATGGACTTAAAACGTGCTTCCTGCCCGCGGTATAGACAAATTTTTCACACTTTTTCCGTCCACTTAAGTGCCATAGATAACTGTAAATTCAGTTTAAAATCTGCTAAATTTAGTTTACATTGCTCAAAACACATTGCTCAAAGCAATCCAACTTTTTGGCATTTTTAAATGATTCTATTTCTATGACCTATAAAGAAATATAATTAAAAATTTAACAACATCAAAACCAAATATCCACGAACATTTCTAGAAATCATCAAGAATATGATCTTAACAGATTCATATATATTGCTTGACCATGTTTCAAAAGCACAACATTCTCCATTTTTATTGTAATCATATCTCTACTGTCAGTGTTGGAGTTGCCGGGGTGGGGGTTGAACCCCCAGCTAACTTTGCAACCCTCATAAAAATCGCATATCGGGTACATGCAGTCTCTGTCATTCATTGAATTTCAGTCCTCAACCGCCCCCACCAGCTCAAATTTCACAACTCCAACACTGCCTACAGTGGAAAACCAGTTACGCACTAAAATTTGCAAATCCTCAGAAAATTTCAGATGCAAGATCCTCACTAAACTATGTATCAAAAATTTTTTCTAAAATTTACCTTGCCGTGTGACCCTCTCTGTAGGTCCGGCCCCATGGGTGTCTGTATTTTATGAACATAAAACGTGGCGGAAGCCCGAGAATTACAGCACCTTCCATACGCGTTCCACTGGCGCAAACACCGGTGCTCTTGCCCTTGCAGTATAAACACTTCCCATAGAAACATGTGTTGCTCCCTAGAAAACAGACAAAAAGCCCAATGTATGTCACAGAATCTCATATAGCGGAGTGTCAGCTGTGCATTGAGATGGGCTGTTTACATGGTTTCTCTACCGTTTTTGAAGAACGTAGCCTTTAATTGTTCTGTTGCCACAGGAAGGATTTCGTTTTCTAGATCAACAACCCGACCAATTGTTAGCGGAACTCTGTTAAATCCAAGCATCCTGAAAAAAACAAAAATCCGGCATGAAAGGCCTTCATGTTGCACGTACAAGTACATGATAGAACAATATGTACAGTGAAGTCTACAGTGTCCCCAAAACACCCATAAAAATTTATACACAGTGCAACAAGAATTTGAAAATGCATACAATTTGAAATGATTAGCAGGCCATCAGGAAGCTTTACTAACTAAAACTTAAAAGACAACCATACTGTAACTCTGCTACATTCAACAGCAATTTGGTCTGTAAGAAAATGTTACCTCGGTAGGATACCGTCAAAATGGATCCAACACAAACAAGGATTGAGAGGGCAAAGCAAAATTAACAAATTTTATATAAAAAATGCAACATATTCAGTACTTGAAAATTTCCAATCGTATCTAAATAACAATTTTCTGATTTTCATCGTGTTCAAAATTACCGATTAAAATGAAAAGCCACAATTTCTCCATTGTGCCGGTCATGTCCATCGTAAGGCTTGCCTTCAATAACGTAGTCGCGATCGTACCTACAGCAATCACACAGCCATTTGCACAGACAGAACAAATACAGGCATACCATAAGACTACAAGTTCTCAGCTTTTGTAAAACAATGTCTGACAAAGCAAATTTACTAGTTTCTCATTACTGGCAAAAGACCTCAACAACAACAAAATCTGGTGTATTTATATAGCACTTTCAATAGCTGTACCATAGTAGCTGCTTATTCTTATGTGCTTAATATAACATTAAAACATCTATCACCAAATCGTGGTAATATACCAGGCGAGGGTCATTAGATTCAAGGGGTATTTTGTTTGGGATGTCATAGCAACGGTTTTGACTTTAGATCTAAAGACTTGAGAGATGTTTTGCAAGAACTGAAGGAAATGGGGATTTCAAATAAAACATTAATTTCAACAATTTCTTGACAATATAACAGCTATATTGAAAGGCATCCCAAATCATTTTCATCCCTTCACTTGTGTTGTTAAGTTTCTTCCAAAATCACACGTTCATGGTTTATGGAGATTAAGAAAATTATACAGAAGATAAGGTCAGGAAACAGTACATCTTGAAATCCATTAGAAAAAGACTGGGACCATCACATCATTGCAATGTTAATACAGAAGACAAGCAATCAAGGCATGATGAGCTTAAAAACATAATGGTTTCACCAATTAAAAGCAATTAATTCATCAGTGGCATCAGTAGGACCATTTCTAGCATGGCAAATCTAAAAATACAACATATTTGCTGAAAGAATGAGATTCAATTAAATGTTCTAACCATTGAGGCTTGAACAAAACACCTTGGCCTCCATCAAGAAAGAGAAGCAGTTTCAACTGAGATCCTTTTGTCATGACGTCAGCTTTGATAATTGGTCTGGAGGACATCGCAGATAAAACTGCTCCTACAAGTTTAAACAACGTATTTCTCGATTCAAAGAAACTTTGCTGACTCATTATTAAAAGACACCAAAGACAAGATAATCACATGTTCTTTTCATGACAATAATTGTAGAGAATAAACACATTACCAAGTTCTGGAACATATTCCCCATGAATCTGTTGAGCCGTCACCCAACTGCTGGCAATCTTCCACAGGTCCGTCTCAGGCGGAGGTTCGAAATTCCAGTCGACATCATAACGACCGATGAACTGCTCAATCCTTCTCTGCCTCGACGACTCGTTAAAAACGCCAAAAGGAAATCGGAAGAAGTCCTCCCGGTTTTCCGAGACCTCCAGCGGCGCCACAGCTGCCCCTGCCGCGTCCGTCAGATTCGTCTTGACTGAGGTCCAGGTAGTCGGCACTCAATTCTTTCTCGAGGGGCCCCAACCATGGCTCCGAGATAAAGCAGACGACGGAAATCACGAAGTATCACAACAACGAGCACCACAACGCGCGTACGAAATTTCATGATAATTATCGGCCAACCGGTTCTCATCACAGCAAGCCATTCGTTCACAGGAAGAAACACCGCAAATAATAATCAACAGCCTGAGAAGTTGCATTTCACCAAAAGGAGGCAAGTCAACACCAGTTACCTAGAAAAATGAAAAAATAAAACATCAAAATGCTAAACACTAAAGTAGAAATCAGTGTATTACGTTGCAAATACACAAAAAAAAAATAAATGCCTATAATGGTAAAATCAAATTTAACAATAATATTCACTATAATAATAATAATAATAATAATAATAATAATAATAATAATAATAATAATAACTACCATTGATAAAGCACTATTGAGCATCAAGGTAATTTTGTACATGACATTCGTAATAATGTTTCAGTCTTAAAGGGGCTGTCTATTAATTATGTCAACAATTTGTGGGCAAGCGGTTTCAATCGATGGTACTTCAAATTTCATCAAAAAAGTCCACACCACATAATGCCATCTTAATTCATATAGAACAACATAAAATCAGCAGAATATCCACGAGAGTAAATTTAATAGCTTACCTAGCACTGCAAAACATCAGATTAAAACAACATTAAAATATAAATAGAATAATGAGTTTAAAGGCAAAAAATAAACAAAGCACCGACCGTCAACTGTCAATCAACAACCACATGCGATGATGCGAAGCACTTTTATAGCGCCATAATACCTTAGCGTATACTTTAATGTTAGCGATTGGTGACATGCGCAAATGTAGAAATCACCAACTAGTTTGTTGGCGTGATCCAGCATTTTATTGGCAAGTAAACCGATCAGTAAATATGTGGGAGTATGATCGACACCTTACATTAATATCCATCGACATATAGATTTTGCAAGTCACGTGACATTTAGGCCTAGATATATTTTTGTTCGTATGGTACAAATGCGTGGCTTCCTCCTCCTTTTTCTCATTAGCGTCGCCACGGGGGAAGGGCAAATGGGAGCAGCAACTGCCCCAACCTGCCTCGGACCACCTACCAGATTCGCGCAAATCCGGTGAGAACGTTTTTTGTGGAGGGTGTGTACATGGGGTTGGGGTAAGGAATCTGACACGCCGGCCCTCGTTTGCCCCTCCCAACCCAAAATTTCTGGCGACGCCACTGCTTATTATTCTCATCCTCCTCGTCCCCTACCCTTCGTCCTCCTTCTTCGTCGTCGTCGTCCTCCTCCTCCTCCTCCTCCTCCTCCTCCTCACAGGAAGGCCCCATTTAATTGGGGCAGACTCGTGAGATTCGTGCAAAACGGATCTATAAATTTTCGTTTTGTTATCGATTTTGAAATTGCAACGACGTACGTACTCTCTTTTATAGATCACGTGACGCAGTCACTATAAAGACCAGGACTTACTGCCGTTACTAGACTTCAGTCGTTTGTTGGCCAATTGCAGATGTCAGATGCATCGTTTGCTGAAATAGGCCTACAAAGACCTGTCAATTGAAAATAGAATATTGATTGGGATCATTGGGTTGATATTGATTAAATTCGATCGCCTAGTGTAGAAATTTATGAATTATAGGCCTAAGCACAAGACCAATTCTGTTGGGTATCTAGGCTCGAGTGCCCACACTTTGAGAAGCTACCATAGGGGATTGGACCGTTGGACTCCCATATTTCGTCCATTTTTGCGCCAATGCATTTGACGCAAAACGTGGTTCATAAATAAAAGTTCCTTTTCCTAGATATTAAATCTCGCGGGGCATTGAAATAACAACGCCATTCTTTCTCATTCTCGACAATCTTCCGGACCCCCAACGATCGCGTAATCTGCTGAACCAAAACTTCTTCTTTAGGCCTACCAGACAAAGTCAAAATAGGCCCTATCTCTGATGGTAAAGTCGCTGACCTGATCCCATTCTATTATTCAATAGATTCGATAAAATGCAGGCCTAAACCTTAGTTGATCGTAACACACACAGGCCTAATTACAGGACACATATTCTGAGAAAATTTAATTTAACAGAAATTCTGCGATATTTCTCGCCCACAGTCAAAATCGTTTCGTTATAACTTCAAAAATTGTTTATTGAGCGCTCTTGAGCCATGAACAAGTTAGTCTAAGCACGTAAAGGTAAAATATGGAACGTTGGTGTTTTAAAATGCAACGTGAAGAGTGCCATATGGAGACTAGCACGTAGACCTACCATAAATTAATTAACCGCAGTGTCCAAACTACTGCTTTTACACAGGCTTACTGAGCCTAATAAACCATTTTAAATCACATTATTATTATTATTATTATTATTATTATTATTATTATTATTATTTATTATTATTATTATTATTATTATTATTATTAATTTATTATTATTATTACTATTATTATTACAAAAATACCGATGCCGATGTTAATTAGTAATTACTTTAGCATGTCATATTGCATGACTTGTGAATTTTCTTAGAGACACTTTTAAGTGGTTTAGGAGGCTAGTCATAGTAGAATAGGACATTGTCAATTTGAGTTCTGCATGCACGATTACTTTCTTCTAGGATACAGACTTAATTACTGTAATTGGTTTACAAGGAACTGAATTTGTTTACAGCACTTCTTTCTAGCGATGAGGCTCCAATTAAGTAGAATCATCCGGTTCTCTGACCTAAACTTATACAAATTTGCAGCATAATTTGTTATAATATTCTAGTGTGTTGAAAGTTTTTAAAACATGGTCCGCCGACTGCCAATTGGCTGGCCGAGCGTGTCAATTTGAAATGTCTTTCTTGTGCAAAAAAATAGCTCCCCCAGATCAGTCACATTTAAAACATCACACTTTGGGAGAGGGATTTTCATCCCCAAAAACTTTGCCAACTTCCTTCTGATAGAAAAATTTTCCATCCTTCCTAAATATTTTTACCTTCTCAAATGACCTGGGAAATTTCAGACTTTTCCCCTCTCAAAAAAGCTCCCCCGTCGTCACACTTTGGGGGGGGGGATTTTCATCCCCCAGCCAACATAGAAAAATTTGTTGGGGGAAATTTAAGACTGGGTGGAATTCCCCCCAGAGAAAGCACAGTCTTCAACTCCGTGATGTTCTGTGGCTTTGGCTGATACTTTTGACATCTGTCGAGCATGATTCCCCAGACGTGGAAGTCAAGTGGATTGATATCTGGGATCAAGTTGGGTGGCCAGTCATCTTTCTTGATGAAATCTGGACAATTTTGCTTCAGAAAATCCTGGGTCCTGAGAGCAGAGTGGGCAGGTGTTCCGTCTTGCTGAAATATAAAATCTTCTCCTAGCAAATCATGACAGTCCTGCAGCCAATCATAATGCTGCTGTGTTTATCTGTTGGCCGTAAGTAACCCTTGACCTTGTCTGGCGCAATGACAACGACGCAATTTTAGACTTAAAAACGATACAAATTACTATGACGTTATCTTATGTTTGTCAATTTTAAAATTTGGGTCTCTTTATTTGTATTGCCATATTTCAGCAAATACTAAAGCTATCAGCATAAAATTTGGCAATTGCATCACAAACATTCCCAGGTATATGGCTTATAAATTTTATTGAAATCGCTGCGCACACGGCCGAGATATTAAATGTCAAACATGTGTCCAGTTTTTACTTTTACACCCTGTAGAAGATGAACGCAGCTAAAGTGGCTGGACCACTAGAGCTCATTGAACGCGCGGCTGCGTACGAACAAAACAAGCTCGCATTGGCCGCCTGATCACGTCATAGTCACGTCACGAAGCCGACGTCTCTATGCGAAGGTTGGCGCAACGTTGAACGATAATATTATTCTCCACTGCTCCTTTTTTTAAACTGCTTACATTATAGTGGCGCTCCTTTGATGTTAGACCATGTCATAATATTGTTGTCCATCCAGCTGGTTCTGGGTCTGCCTTGTCTCCTGGTTCCTTCCGTCAAACCCGTTATCACTGAGTTTTCAATAATCGAGTCTTCTGTTTTTCTAGTAACATGTCCAAAATATCTCATTTTCTTGATTTGAATAAAGAAGAAAATCGAATTCAAGCATTTGAAAACAAACAGAGAGAAAAGTATTGAGGATTCGCTATAGGCCTACGGATTTCATATCCAATGAGATACTAGTATACTACACAAAATGGCGGGAGTAGATCAGGAATTTCTGAAACATATCAAATACTATTTAGATACTAAATGAGAACCAAGTATTTATTATTATTATTATTATTATTATTATTATTATTATTATTATTATTATTATTATCATCATCATCATCATCATCATCATCATCATCATCATCATCATTATAATCATTATTATTATTCATCATCATCATCATCATCATTATTATCATATTATTATTTCTGACAATTTATATAGCCCTAAGCCTATAGCAAGGCCTAAGCCAGAAGTTTTCAAACTTTTACAAGCCGCGGACCCCTCTGGCATGTCGTTGCTGTGTGGCGGACCCCCAACCTCAGAAACAAAACCAATTGACATTTCATGTATGGAATTACAACAATTAGTGTAATTCCATACATGAAATGTCAATTGGTATGGAATTACAACAAGTGTACTACATTAGTTCATTACCCAAAGTCAGGAGCACTTTTCAGGGGGACACTTGTAGGAGATAAATAAATAAGTTCTTCTTTAGTTTATTGCAAACAATTAGGAAGAGGTCTCTTTAGTCACTTCATCTGGCAATGCATTCCATAGGACGGAATTCCCCCGCTTAAAGACAGTCATTAAAACTTAGATCAACCTTTGGTCAGTGTGAAGGGTGTACCTGCTTTTCGTACCGCAGAGTTTCTTCAAACATGGTGGTATGTTTGACAAACGCACGCGAATATCCGCCTCTATGTCAGCCTCTATGCATGCAAAAAATTTTTATATCGCGTATTACTATTTCCCAACTCACTGGGGAGTGGCCAGGCACTCATAGCTAGGCATACATCTACCGACATAAAACGCACGCGTATCATTGTATTGAATTCTCTTTTTAAATTTTTTCATGTTTCTGCTAGATTCCTTCGGCGATACCAAAAAATTTTGATTTTCGAGATTCTTTCGTAAAAATATTTATCGATACTTCACCTCTCTCGATGGTCGTTCGTAACCCCCGCCTTCAGAAAATCCTGACTACGTCACTGAGGCGAAGTGCTCTGTCAGATGATAGTTCAGCCAGTTCTTCCTGTTCCCGTCCAATTAAATCAGTCAACTCGACTCAACTGACATTCTCAAATGGATTTCGAACCCAGTCAAACATGCTTATGTCATCATCTCCGAAATACTTATGCAAACAATGTGACAACCGCTGAAGATGAATTACAACTGTAATTGTAATAATAATTTCTCTAGCAGCAGCCTCTTGCGCTGCCAAAAAGTCACATAGCAGGCCTAACGGACAAATTTAATAGACATGTATTAGTCTTTCTTAAAACAGCTAGAGGAAAAGTGAATGATCTAAAAATTAAAGCTTTTCCTTGGCCATTCGCGGACCCCTTGGCACCTTTCCGCTGACCCCCCCCCCAGGGGTCCGCGGACCAGTGACCACAGATTGAAAACCGATGGGCTAAGCCTAAATCAAGAGAGTACTTCACAACATAAGGTTAGCAGTCAAACGACGCATTGAACAATTAAGTGTGTCTTCAGATTCTTCAGATTCTTTACGTTTGTTTGTCGGTTTTCGAGTTGCGTTACATAAGTTTGGATTGCCTCGAGTGACCGATCTTTCTCCTAACACATTTAGGAAATTTAGGAAGGTATTTCAATACTTCAGTGATGTATTTATTACAACAGTGCTGCTAGTAGAGAAAAGTTTTCAGGGTGGCGAATGCGTAGGTGCTTTGTTCGCACGCAGCCGCGCGTTCAGTGGCCCAACCCCATAACGAATAATATACAAACTTAAACTTAAACTTAAACTTAACAAGATTTAAAGTGGCTTAGAAGGCATTACTGCCTGTGTGA
Organism: Metaphire vulgaris; assembly: GCA_018105865.1. Classification (NCBI taxonomy): domain Eukaryota; kingdom Metazoa; phylum Annelida; class Clitellata; order Crassiclitellata; family Megascolecidae; genus Metaphire; species Metaphire vulgaris. The sequence goes on from CM030851.1 coordinate 11,612,930, forward strand.
AAGCCACTAGGGGCACTAACGGGGCTTGAACCCGCTCCGTCAGCCTGACGATCCAGCACGTAACCCACTCTGCCATCTATATGTCCAGAATAAATAAGTAATAGTAAGCTCTCGTGAATCAACGCAGCACATCCTATTTTTTCTTCCTACTGAAGCCGATATTTCATATCTAGGCAGCTCTCCGCGAAAAAGTTCCCCATAGAATCAGATCATCTTCCTGTTCTGAGAGAGAGAGAGAGAGAGAGAGAGAGAGAGAGAGAGAGAGAGAGAGAGAGAGAGAGAGAGAGAGAGAGAGAGAGAGAGAGAGAGAGAGAGAGAGAGAGAGAGAGAGAGAGAGAGAGAGAGAGAGAGAGAGAGAGAGAGAGAGAGAGAGATCGTCGCAGGCCTAACAGGCTAACAGCTGCCAGGCCTGGCCGTATAGAAACCCATAAAACCGCGAAAGTTTCAGAGCTAACAAGCAAGCACTTTCTTCTGAATATTGCCTCCTCTGAAGATGATGGCGACAGTTTGGTTCCTGGTTCTGATAGCGTTCACGGCAAAGTCAGCGGCCGATATCAGTCGGAGCAACCCGGCCAGCGGTTCCTGCCTCTGTGCCTCTGGGAACGGGATAAACGTTCGCAGTAGCGGTGAGCAGGGCAGGCCTACACTTTGTCGATTCCTTTCAAGTTCTTTATCGAAAGAATCGGTTTTTATTTCTCGCTAGTCTATATTTTGAAAATAATATATATATATATATATATTCATTATCATATTTCAATTGGCGATTCAACGAGAATGGAAGACTGCACCGTTTGTTCGCGGTTAGGGGCTGTCCATTAATTGCGTCAACAATTTAGGGGGAGGGAGTTTGAAAAAGTTTGACAGTTGTTGACAGGGAGGGTGGGTCAAGAGAAGTTGACGTCAACAATTTAACTTTTTACAAATAATGGCAAAATAGGAAATTTCATGGAATACTACTTATTACAATGGAAAAAAGCATGGCAAAAAGGTCATCGCCACCACATTTTGACACTCGATGAACAAAAGAAAGGGGAAATAGTAAAGATGGTCATCACCGCAAAAATACTAACCTTGTTGTTGGGACCTGTCGTTGATCTTGGGGGAGGGTCAAAAGTTTTTGACGTAATTATAGGGGTAACTGAAAGTTGACAGTTGTTGACAAGGGGGAGAAGGGGGTCAAAAATTGTTCGAAAATTGATGACATATTAATGGACAGCCCCTTATCCAGAAGAGTGATTTATGCTCTTTGTCAGATATGCACTTTCAATTGTCACGAATCCTAGATGTGCTCTGTGCTTTTACGATATGTCGCCATAATCAGTATACTGATTATGATTATTCAAAAGTTGCACTTTTATCAGTAGTTTTATTTAACTTGTTTTCAGAATATTCAGAATGCGATTAAAATAGTGTAGTTTAAAGAATCGATCGTATGGCACATCTATACTTTCCCAAATTCCCAGTCATTATTTTGTTTGTTTCTATCAAATCCTCTCTCTCTCTCTCTCTCTCTCTCTCTCTCTCTCTCTCTCTCTCTCTTTTATAATCTTCTCTTTTCTAATGTTGTCAATCCTCAATTTAAGGTGTCTTAATCTTCGTTGCTTTAATTATGACCTCCATTGACCATCTCTGTTGCTCGTCTTTGCACTTTTTCTAAAAGCTCTGGCCCCAATATAATCTCTTAAGAATGGATTCCATGCCTGAACACAGTATTCTAGATGAGGCCAACCTGTAACGTCTTATACAATGTCATGAATGTCTCTCTGTCTCGACTCACTATTGTCCTTTTCATCATTCCCAACCTGGGATATTTCTAGGATTGTGAATTTGGGGGTGTCGACCTCAAATTGAGGGGGTGTCCTGAGCTAATTAGTATGCATTTTATATGCATACCATTGTCACATTACCAAATTTTGGGGGATGTCAACCTCAAATTGAGAGAGGGGTGTTGGGGAAGGGGGTTCAGGGGTTGTAAAATATCCTTGTTCCCAAAATTCTGTTGCCCTATCTCGTGCATTGGTTTTGTGTTTAGCTTGCGGTGGCGTCATCGGTCAAATCCAAACGGGACAATGCTTCAGAAGCCAGGGGAGCAAATCGGCGTGCGCCATTCAGGGTGTTACCTATCAGTTCTTCAAGCTTCAGTATGGATCCGGCTCAGTAAGTCGATCCACGCGCGTGACCTTAATATGGTTTTTAACGTTGCTCATCATCACTATCACCGTCCTCATCTTCAGGCCCTTTCGGGGTAGGCCCAGGCCATTTACAAATGTTAGGTCCCCAGTATCGTAACTCTTAATATGTATATAGAGCTTTATGAGAATTAGAATAAATAATTTATATGGAACTATTATTTGGAGGCTAGGCTCATTCTTTAGTGGACGCCGGTATATATATATATATATATATATATATATATATATATATATATATATATATATATATATATATATATATATATATATATATATATATATATGATATATACCCAGTCATTTTATTATATATGTATATATAATTATTATATATAGTGAGTTATTATTATATAGGCTATATATGGGGCTGTCCGTTAATTACGTCAACAATTTAGGGGGGAGGGGTGTTGAAAAGTTTGACAGTTGTTGACAGAGGGGGGTCAAGAGAAGTTGACGTCAACAATTTCACCTTTCACAAATAATCAAAAAACAGGAAATTTCATGAAATACTACTTATTACAATAGAAAAAAAATCATGGCAAAAAAGGTCATCACCACCACATTTTGACACCCGATGAGAAAAAAGGTTAAAAATGGTCATCACCGCAAAAATAATAACCTTGTTATTGCGACCTGTCATTGATCTTGAGGGGTCAAAAGTTTTTGACGTAATTATGGGGAGGGGTTAAGTGAAAAAGTGAAAGTTGACAGTTGTTGACAAGGAGGGAGGGGGTCAAAACTTACCCAAAATTGTTAACATAATTAATGGACAGCCCCTATAATAATGACGGGGGAGTTATTTCTATTATAATATATAATAATGACTGGGGAGTTACTATTATATGCACGGAGTTAATATAATATGCTATACCGGGCAAAGTGGCCCGCCTGGCCCCGTCTGATAGAGCCTGCTCATCTTTTTGAAAAGTTGCTAAGATGTGAATCTTGACGGATGGACGGTGTCATTTTTAGGGCTGGGTGGCTGGTAACTACTTGGTAATGGGAAGTTCTTCTCAATGTCAGCAGTCAGGTCGGTCGGATTGATAAACGGCGATACATTTATTGTTTACGCGATTAAAACGGATAGAAAAATTACAGAGTAAATAAAAATAAAAATAGCAGATAGTAAAAAATAAATAGGCCTGGCAGAATCTCGTGAATTTCTATAGCGCTTTCAAAGCAAGTGCCGTAGCAGCTGCTTAGGCCTATCGGTGGTTTTCACACAGGCTTACTTAGCCTCCTAAACCACTTAAAATCACATTATTATTTTTATTATAGCCTAGTTATTCTTATAGGCGCTTAATTCTACAGTTGAAATAACTATAGACGAAGCTTAGTGGTCGGCCGGACAAAGTCAGTCAGTCAGTACCAGAGATCAGAGTTGCAAGGATCGAGTGGACAAGCAGCAAGGCAGACCATGAAAGAAGAAACAGAAAGAGACTTGATTTAACTCTAGAGATAAATAGTATTATATAATTATTCCCGAGACAATAGTCTTCCGGAAATTACCTTAATTTCAGAGTGTAGTGGAAGGTACAGAAATCCATTGCGTTAAGTTAAAACGATGTGCACTAGAGTCAGCCCACAGTGGCGGTTCCACGTGGGGATGAGTGGGGATGCATCCCCCACCGGACTTTTTTCGCTTGTGGAATCCCTGTTTTTGGGTAAGTCTAGTTAAACTACAGGGGAAAACTGCGGAAGACCTTATTTTGCTTGTCAACCTAGTTAGTTTTCGGTAAAAGTGCAGTTAAATTAGGAAAAGAAAGTCCCTTTTGTCAGCCTTTTTCGGCGAAGTTTATTGATTTTTTTTCGTTCTATTTCATCCCCACCAACTTTCTATGAACTCATTTCATCCCCCTCACCAAGAAATCCTGGAACCGCCACCGTCAACTCATACTTCGGCTCATACAGCAACTCACGAGCTCAGCACAGGTTATTCTTGTATAGTGTACGCTATTTAATTACGTTACGACTTGAAACTCTAGTATTAGATATCCAATCATCATTGTCATTCACGTTGTGAAGGCGGAGGTGGAGGTGGAGGCGGAAGGTGTCCGAGAATAGTGACCCGGTCGCAATGGGGTGCCAGGTCACCGAGGTCAACCAGTAGCATCAGTCGTCCTGTGCCGAGGGTGTTTATACACCACACAGAATCTCCGACCTGTTATTCGCAAACAGATTGCTCGAGTAGAGTCAGGGGATTTCAGAATTATCACATGGATACCAATGGTAAGTCATGGAATTCAGATTTTTGGGAGTTTAAAAATGCTTTGCTAATTTATAAAGACAGTGTATGTTTAGCAATCAGTGTTTTATCCAGACCCCAGGCCTGGGGAGAAATGACTTGGCTGGAAGGGAAGAGACGCAGTTCAATGCAAAAATTTATGTCAGTGCAGGGATTGGGGGGGGGGCGTGTTATTTGGGGGAAAATTTTCCTCTATCAAGTCTGTACAAAACACTGCCTGCAACCTAATAGACACATTTATTTGCGACCTCTTATGAATGTTAAATTTAATATGTACAGCGCCTTTGACTTTGGTAGACGCCATGCGTACGGCGCTATATAAAATAATCTGAATAATAATAATAATAATAATAATAATAATAATAATAATAATAATAATAATAATAATAATAATAATAATAATAATACTTTTCGCGTAGTCTGCTTATACATTGAATGGTTTTCTTTACTAATTGAAGATTGCATAATAACGTAACTTAGCCAGGGTCGTATTAAGGACTTGCTTGGGTCCTGTTTCAAATGTCCTGGAGGCTCTGCCTGGCCATCCCGTCCCTTTCCCCACTGTGCATTGTGACGACCAAAAGATAGGCCTTCTGCTACTATGCGTGGGCCCCTTATGTGTGGGCGCCTCTGTTCCATGTAACAGGTGGAACACGTCTTAATACGCCACGGAACTTACAGTAGCTAATCAAGGAGACGCTATATAGATAATAAATTAACCGCCGATTTAAACTTAAGGCTAAAATATGTTGTTTAATCGGCCAACGACGCTCTGAATTTATTATTCTGAATCATGCTGCTATTATGAAGAAAGTCCATCCTAGCTTTTCTTCAACCGACAGGGTTCATAGTGTGCACCTACTTCAGTCGATTATCAAGTACTTTCATTCTCTAAATTTATCTTGAATGATGACGAGAGAATTTGATAATCTTCAGCAAACTATCGTTCCGCATTCGTAAAATACTCTCAATGGTAGGAACTGAAACTGCTGGTCAAATTGTTGGTTTAGTTATAAAGACGCTGAGATTAAAGAGGTTTGGTGGAGTTTTCCTGCGCGGTGGAGTAGTGGTATGATTCTCGACACGCAACCGGAGGGTAGTGGGTTCGAATCTGACCCTATAGCCACTGCGCAGCAACCTCTGGAAAACTGTTTACCCTTATTTGCTTAGCACATACGACCCTCTTCATCACTTTTTTGGATGACTTGCGTTAACGTCCGTTATCAACCATGTAACAACAAAATGACAGCATCTTTCCGTGAGAATCTGCCCTTAATTTTACAAGGTTTCTAGAATGCTTTACTGCTCAGTGTTTATTCTAGCCACCTTGACATTGGGGGATTTTGAAATGTTTGGGGGGATAAGGTCTGAGTCTCCACACTTTTTTGGGGGATTTCAATCCCCAGCCAATTTATAAACAATTTTGGGGGAATTTTAAAACTTTGGGTGGAGGGAATTCCC
>CM030851.1:11623827-11671327 GCA_018105865.1 Metaphire vulgaris
GGAATTAACGTTCGCGACAGCGGTACGGTTGCTCGTTCTCTCTTCAAATTCTTTAATTAGCGGTCGACCCGAGTTAACACGTCAGCCATCATCTTCCTCTATAAGCGGCCGACCGAGTTAACTCGTCACGCAACTTTGCGGTCCATCCGCACACCGAATATGATAATAATAATAATAATATTACTATTAACAATGTCGCATTAGCCATTACTAATCTAATCTAATCTAATCTTAAACTTCTGTGGCGCCACATCATAATGCACAGGAGCATCAACAACCGATGGCACACCAAATCCAAATAATTAAAGATCCAGGTCAAATTCAAAGTATCCGGCCGGACAAACGGGTGACAGTCTACGGTGGATAAGCCAGGTAAAAAATGGGGTTTTAATCTTGTTCTGAACATCTGTAATGCGTTTGCAATGCGCACATGCTGAGGTCATTACGCAGACTAAGCACGTGCTTAGGGCACCAGGTCAAAGTGCCCAGGGGCGTAGCGACGGGGGTATATCGGTATATATATAACCCAAAAATCAGGCTGCCTTAAAGTTTTTACTGTGTTTTTAAGATTTTCAAAGTTTTAAATATGTATTTCCTCAAATCACATTATACCCCCGCCCCCACCAACCAAATTCCTGGCTACACCTCTGCAAGGGGCACCACAAAATTGAGGAGGAAAAAACGAACAAAGATTTGTATTTTTAAAAAATTTGGCGAAACTGGTGCAAATTGATAATGGTGTTTTCTGGTTCTTCATCATTAGAAACGTCCAGTCTTCGCTTGGCTATAAGTTTAAGCCAGATAGCTGATTGTATGTTGGTCTATATTTTGCGCATTGACTCGTTTTAGAGCTAAAACCCCAAACGTTCTTTTTCGCGTGTACGTCACAGGTCACTGCAAAGCCATACACTGCGACATTAAGTCTATAGTGGATTAGCAAACAATATAGTGTGTATTTAACCCCTTAACTGGGGACCCCGGATATATCCGTCCATTTTACATTGAGTTACAGTTAAATACCCAGTTAAGGGGTTAATAATTATTATGCAGAGTATGGTTGAATTTTTGTCGCAGGCTGTGGAACTGTAATCGGTCAGATTAACACCGGCCAGTGCCTACTATATATCGGCAACAAAGTCTCCTGCACGCTCAGCGGAGTTCTCTACGAATACTTCGAACTGGAATACGGCAGCGGAACTGTACGAACAACGCATTTAAACATTCCACTGAAATACTAACAATTAAATAAAGGCTGACAGCTAAATGCTAAATGCTAACTTATAATTAAAAACTTCGTTGAAATAAATAATAATAATAATAATAATAATAATCAGTGCTGTTTTTCTAGAAAAAAAGGTGCCGGAACGCATCTTCTGTAAATCCTGTAATATAAGTTAACAGATCATAAGTTGTAGTCAGTCACAGCCTGGAAAAGCTATAAAAATAATTAACATAATTTAATTAAATTAATATAAATTAAAAATTCATAAAATTCGGGAAAAAAGGTTCCGAAACGCCGTTCCGGCGTGTTCCGGCAGAAAAAGCACTGATGATGATGATGAGAATAATAATAATAATAATAATAATAATAATAATAATAATAATAATAATAATAATCATCATCATCATCATCATCATCATCAACAACAACAACAACAACCGTGGGCTCAACGCCCGTTAGTATATAATCATAATGCCATCTCCACAGTCTTCTGCCGTTCTTTCCTGTCCGTTGCTCTGTGGCTAAGATCCTGTAAACTGCTTCACACCATTCTTCAATATCATCATCACACCATTCCTTGTGTGGTCTTCTTTTCTTTTTGGCACCTTCAATCATTCCAAGCATTAGAAATACTAACAATTAAATCAAATACTAACAGTTAAATACTAATATTTAAATACTCCATTTTAATTTCGTTGTGTTCGCTAAATATATTATTACGCAATGGCAAATTGAACGTCATCTGATGAACTAATATTGAATAGTAAAGAACATTGGTTGATTTAACTACAGTCAGTGGCAGCTCCACCGGGGGGGGCAGGGGGCCCGTGCCCCCTATTGAGAGCCTGGCCCCCCAGTGACCCCCAGTTGGGACCTTATACTTAATGCTACATACATTAAACAACAAATGGTTGGCCTCCCATGATTAGAAGTTGCCCCCCCCAACGCCCCCCACTTGTCAAATCCTAGAGCCGCCACTGACTACAGTGTGTATAACCCGTGTTTTTAATGCTTCGAACGCAGGGCTGGGTGGCCGGTGATTATCTCCTCAGAGGAACCGACTCGCAGTGCAGCGCTCCAAGTGAGTAGCAATCTTTCGATTACAGCATTGACGCTGCCAGGGGTGAGGTGGGGTGGATGGTAACTTTGCCATTTTCGAGTAAAACAGACTGACTGCAGGCAAAAAACTTCGTCAAAGAGTTATTGGCACATCGATTCTGTTCCAGTCATTCTACAAAATATTTTTCAACGGTTTTGCGCAAATCCCACCCACGACTGATCCCATCCAGAATATAGGGGGGTTGGACCCCTTTGAACCCCCTCCCGTGGCTACGCCAATGATATGCATGTATGTATTCGCGCTCATATGCAGCACACACACACACGTTACAGACAGTTTGGAAATACTGCCTTAGTGCGCATTTAGCACAGACCAGAGCCGTTATAGCTTTGCAAGCTTTGATGATTGATCCATTGTGTTCGATCATGCATATTAAACAGCGACAGGGTAAAATATAGGAATCTCTCTTCACCTCTCTCTCTCTTTCTTTTTCCATCAACTGAGCCAAATGACCTTTTAGCAATCTGATAGCCTATGAAATGCAAATATTATAAAGGAAACAAAGAGAAGAGGGGAGACGATAAAGATTTCAAGGAAAGAATCCGACACAAATAGGTCTCGATTTTAAAATAATCGTCAAGTAGAGAAATCATCGGCGAAATTCTACGATTTAAGTTATCTAAACTTTTTCCTCCTTTAGCATCTTAACCAAAAAACAGGTCGTCTTTTGAAATCAGTCGTTTAAATTTTCCAAGCGCCTCGTTTTAAAAACAAAGCGTTGGCGATTATTAAAATCCTGTATCTTCTGTCTTTTGCTTCGGAGAACTGAACCGGATGTCATGATCAATTAATTATTATTAAAAATTATTTATTATTTATTTATTATTTATTATTTATTTAATAAGATTATTTTGACGTTTTCAGCCGGGTGTCCGAATATCGTGAGCCGAGCCGAATGGGGTGCAAGGCCCCCGTCGTCCACTTCGGCAATATCCCATCCAATCCCGATGGTCTTCGTTCATCACACGGAGACCGGGGCGTGTAACACCCAGGTCGAATGCGAGGCGATTGTTCGCTCGATCCAGGACTATCACATGGACAGCAACGGTAAAGACTGTTGTGGCGAAATACCACCCAATTGCGTTCTTGATTTCTCAAAGAAATCGATTCCCAATTATTAATGATTTTAATCATCAACAAATGCGAGCAGAGGCGGCAACTTGAATGAAAAAGAGGGTACAAAGTAGTCCTACTGGTGAAATTTCGTGCTACAAGTTTCTTAAATCAACCATTGGGATTTCTGATTTGTAGGTTGGTCTGACATCGGATACAATTTCCTGGTCGGCGAGGACGGTAACGCCTACGAGGGCCGAGGGTGGGACAACGTCGGGGCCCACGCCAGCGACTGGAACTCCGTTTCGCTCGGCATTTCCGTCATCGGCAGTTTCATGACGAGCGTGCCAAACATCGCCGCACAGAACGTCATCGAACAGCTCATTTCGTGCGGCACATCGAGCGTAAGTATTAATCGGTGTTTTATCAAGACTTCAGGCCTCTGGGGCAGTGGCGGCTCTAGGATTTGGCAAGTGGGGGGCCGTTGGGGTGGCAACTTCTAATCATGGGGGCCAACCATTTGTTGTTTAATGTATGTAGCATTAAGTATAGGGTCCCAACTGGAGGGGCCACTGGGGGGCAGGCACCCAATAGGGGGCACGGCCATCCTGGCCCCCCGGTTTAGCCGCCACTGCTCGGGGGGGTGACGAATTGACTTGGCTGGAGGTGAGGAGACAATGGAAAAATTTGCTGCCCAACTATAGCCCACTTATGATTGTTTTTTAGGGTGACGTCTCGCGTAGCTACACTCTGCACGGACATCGTGACGGCGGCTGCACCGATTGTCCTGGTGACGCCCTGTACGCCCTCATTTCGATGTGGCCTAATTTCGGTGGTTCGCTGGGCGGCTGCGCCGCCGTCGGCAGAGGTTGAGGCATCGACCGACAGACCCCGCGGCGTCTCCGCCGAGAAGATTCGATGTGGGGGACCGATGGCTTGACCGGCTGCCGTCGAGCTCTTCCTGATATTGACTTCTTTTTCGCAGACAAAAATTTTAACGAACGTCAATAAAAGTGATGCTAAGATTCTGTTCGAGTTACGCTATTTTGAGATTTGTTTCTTCGGTACTTTAAATCCGAGTAATTAACTGAAAACGAAGAAGACTTGAAGATCCTGGTCAGGGATGTTTCTAGGAATGTGAATTTGGGGAGTGTCGACCTTAAAATGGGGGAGGGGGTGTCCGGAGCTAATTAGTAGGCATTTTGTATGCATACCATTGTCACATTACCAAATTTTGGGGGTGTCGACCTCAAATTTGGGGGGGGTGGTGTTGTGACGTTAGGGGAGTGTAAAAATATCCCTGATCCTGGTGATGAACATAGGCACAGAATGCGGAATGACATTAAAATTGAGAAAGATAAAAGGCATGATAGTCAATAAAGAAACTCAAAAGACATGTAACATCATCATCACCATCGACAATTTATAGGTATACAACTACAGCAGGCGGAAGGTTATAAGTAGGCCTACCTCAAACGTTACATTACAGACGACGGTCAAAATGAGGAGATCAGAATGAGAATAAGCGAGAAGAGACCTCAACTTCGAGGTCAAGAAGAGACTCATCCAATCAGTGACGTAGCGAGGGGACGGTGGGGGAGGGGGCGAACCGCTCCAGGGTGGCACTTGCTCTAGGGGAGGCATTTTCGAGAAAACCCTTTTCTGCTTATGAAAAATTTTAACAAGTTGCGATAAGAGGTTTTTTGCTTGTCAAGAGTTTTAGCAAGTTGAGATAAGTTTTTTTTCTTTTTTTGCTTGTCAAGAATTTAACGAAGAGGCGGCACTTTTTTTCGCCTCGCGGGCGGCACTTTGCCTCGCTACGCCACTGCATCCAGTGCTACATCTTCCCAGAGCTGACACTTGTGGGTTACGAAAATATAGTTCACAAGTAGCAGAAAAAACATGCAAGTTGAAAACAAGACATTATAAGAAAAGTAATTCGTAAGCATTAGAAAATGTTATTTATCGTTTAAATGTCTTCGCGGGCCATTTTACGCCCCTCGAGAGGTGGATCGGATCTGCATTAGTACAGTCTTCAAGTAAATGGAACATCTCTTTTACTGGTTGGTTCTCGCTTAACCCCTTACCTGGGCGACTATATGTAACTCAATGTAAAATGGACGAGCATTACTCGGGGCACCCAGTTAAGGGGTTAAACTGGACGGCTCGCTTTACTTCTCTCCTCCGTTCCTTTCAACGGCTTTCCAGTAATCCACAGAAACTGCTGCGATGCATAATCCCCCATACGGGAAGTCCTTGTCAAAATCATTGATATTCAAGGATTGATTATTTATGGAGAGTTTGATGGCCGAAAATAACGTCGATTGAAGCCGAAACGCCCGAAATGCGGTTTCTTTTCCCAGAAAAAACGGTTCGTTTGCTAGTATTGTCAGAACGGTGCTCTCAGACGTTTCATTTTTGGGGCCGACCGGTGGACGTCTTCCATCGCAGATGGCTGGGCGAGGGCCTTCTCCAAGAACCGAAATTTCGTAGCTTGGTTTACGAGGGGAAAACCTTTGCGTTTTCATCGCGTCTGTTTCGTCCTCACTGCAGATGAATAACAAGGCCGAAAACGTCGAAACCATGACCACCAGAAGAATGAAAGGATGCACTCCCAAACCTTCCTCCTCTGACACTATCCCACAACGCTGGCGTCTTTTGAGAGATTCATCGCGCTCGACTTTCAGATCTTTAATTCTCTGACCAAGCCTCTGCACTCTTTGTCGCCTTTCCTTCGACACTTGCCTTTCATCTTCTAATTCACTCGTCAACGTACGGACAGTTTCTTGCAAGTTCAGCACGTTCGCTCGTTCGTTTTCTATCCGCTGCTTAAAGTCCGTCTTATCACGACAGAGTTCTTCGAGATCTTTCAGCTTTTTCGTCAGCTCCTTTTTTGTCGTTTCCAATCTCCGTTCTCTTTAGCCGACGTCTCTTTATGGTCCTGAATTCTGTCTTTCAAAAAGTCAATCTCGTTTTCCCGTTCACGGAGACGTACCAGTAGGTCGTCCATCGACTCCTTTGGCCAAGAATTTCGCATAGACGTGTGGTTATTCTGCTCTTGGCGTGGTTGCATGTCTACTGGTTTATTCTATTGTTGTCTCCGTATAATTGATTGCGTCGTTTTCAGGTCTGAACACGCTCTTCAATAACAACAAAGTCAAAGTATTGACAGATAGTCTCAGCCACGGAAAACCGACGCTATGAAAATATGCGCAGTGGCGGCTCCAGGATTTGGCAAGTCGACGGGGGGCCGTTGGGGTGACAACCAGTGTTATTCTAGCCACCCACCTTGACATTGGGGGAGTTTAAAATGTTTGGGAAACAAGATTTGTCTCTCCACGCTTTTTTGGGGGAAATTTCCATCCCCCAAGCCAACATATACAATTTTTTTTTTGGGGGGGGGGGAATTTTAAAACTTTGGGGAAGGGAATCCCCCAAAAAGAAAACAGGTCTAAGAATAAACACTGGGTGACAACTTCTAAGCATGGGGAGCTGGAGTAGTCTAATTGCTTAGAATGGGTGCACCAAAGTACGGGGGCATTGGGGAGGGTAGGCATTCAATAGGCCCCCGGGCTCCCAATGCGGAGTCGCCTGAGAATATATTCAGAAATTATTTATCTAGTCTTTAATCTAATTATTCCACTAAACAATTAAGCATTTCATTATATCGATGAGTAGCCAACGCTATAGAATTTCTTTCGGCATTCATAGAACATTTGAAATTTCTTGACTATAATTGAACAGTCGTTTTCCGCTTTCTGATACTCGGGCAAATGAAAAAGCGATTAAAAGTTCTTTGGACTATAAGTTATTTTCGATGGGCCTATCATCAGGAAGGACGACACTAGACTGGTTCCGGCCTATTCATCGAGCCTGGTTCAAGCTCCAGGAGGTCAGAAAATTTTAGTTCTCACATACTGTATCTGCCATCACGGAGTGCATGAAGTTAAAATGGTCTGTGTAATGTACCGAGGTTCGCTGTGCTCTGATGTGTTATGGGCAACAGCCGGTGAAGCTGTAATGGGTGTCTGCCAAGAAGGGCCGTTATAATAACTACCTGACAAAACAGCCGCACACAATGTTATCAAAACACGTTACAACAACCGATTGGTCACAGAATTGAACCGAAAGGGGTTAAAGACGATAAAAGGCGCTAGAGAAAATCCAAGTTACATTAAAGAAGCTCACGAGCGCTATAGAAATTAGGTAGATTGCATGGTAGGCAGTTTCATTTGGAATTATAAATTAATTATTTTTCGCTAATTGGACAAGCATCCTTTATTCCTGGCTTCAATGTGGTGTAGGGGAGAAAGGGAAATTTCCTTTCTGTCATCCCCCCACTCGTCCACCCTAAGGCATGGGGGGGGGAAGAATTTCATGCTGTTATTAACCTATTTAACTGGCTTATTTGGGGCGATGGAGAATTTTTGATTGTTTTGCTATGCTGCTACACTGCCTGGTTCCCATATAACCGTGTATTTAACTGTAACTCAATGTAAAATGGACGGATATATCCGGGATCCCCAGTTAAGGGGTTAAAACAGATATTCAATTGAAGCGTATAGGCCGAATTGTGTTGGGGCGACACTCAATACAAATTCTTCGACCGCACAACAGCACCCTTCGTGACCAAATCCCTTTAATACTGTAAAACTAGATATCTTCTTATTATATAATTCTCGATGTCCGTCCGTCCGTCCGTCCGCAACACGGCGGGTATTGCAAGACGCTGTTGTCATTGACAACCAAATATTGTTTAATCAAACCGGAGCGTTTAACGAAGCGTCTTAATTGCAGCTTAAACCCCCGTCCCCTTCCCCTCACCCCTCCCTCTCCCAATCGCCCAGGCCCCAACCCATTCCCGCCCCGGACCCACACCCCTTTCCCCTTCCCTATCCCCATCCCCTTCCCTCTCTCCTCCCCCTCCCAATCGCCCCGGCCCCAACCCATTCCGGCACTGACCCCAAACATCCGTTCCCCTCCCCTCTCTCCATCCTTTTTCCTCTCCCCCATCCCTCTCCCAATCGCCTCGGCTCCCCATTCCGGCCCCGGCCCCAACCCCTTCCCTTCCCACTCCTCATCCCTTTTCCCTCTCCCCATCCCTCTCACAATCGCCTCAGGCCCTAACCCATATCCGCCCAGAGTACCCCACAGGCCCCAAACCTCCGTTCCTTCCCCACCCCTCTCCCAACCCCCATTCCCCCTCACTATCCCTTTCCCAATTGCCCCGCCCCAACCCATCACCGTTCCGCCCTACCCCACCGGCCCCAAACCCCGTTCCCAAACCTACACAACGCAGCTCCGAAAATCCGTACAACCCACTTTTTCCTCCCAAACCTCCCTTCCTTCTTCTCCCAATGCCCTGCCCCCGTTATTATATAATATATATATATATATATATATATATATTCCTTCCTAGCCTCAATACCTTTTTTTTAAATTTAATCCCTCAAGCTGAGATTAAATTTTCAGACGCCGTCACCGTACTGGGGATTTAATTTTTGGAAAAGCGTTCTCAGAAATGATTGCTGTAACGTTTTAAATTTGCTATATCTCAGGCTATATAGGAGCTAAAAAGATGAGGTTTGCACCATTGTTTAGATTGTTTATTTCTCTTTCTAACCGTCCGTGCAAAACAAAAAATGTGGGGGTAGAGTCCACTTTACGGCGTAAAATATCACCCTCTCCCCCCGAAAATTTTTTAAAGCCCCTAGCAAAATATTTTCAGCGGTAACCCCACTTTGGTCAGCGGCAAAGTTGTAAAGGGATGTCAGAGGAACAAAATAAACAAAAAAGTTTGGAAATCGGTTGACATTTGGCAAAGATCTATCAATTCTAACTCGATGACCCCAATGTTTGAAAAAAAGTATTATCGGTGAATTTCGCGAAAGTTTTGAATTCTGAGAAAGTTTCCTAATTTTTTTGAATTGCTGTATCTCAGGCCATATAAGAGCTAAGAAGGTGAGGTTTGCACCATTGTTTAGCTTTTTTATTTCTCTTTCTAACCGTCCGTGCAAAACAAAAAGTCTAGCGTTCACGAGCTTTCCGACAATCAAGTGAGAATGAGGAGCAGGCTGTTGCTCGGCGTGCAACAGCAGCACAGCAAACAAGAGAATCAAGCACTGCATGTCGTTCGACACTGCCAAATCATTTCACTTACGTTGACTATCAAGTTTCAGAAAATTCATGCGATTGGGCGTTAACTCGGTTGAAGGAAAAGGCGGCGAGTTAGGGAAATTAATTGCTCAAAATCCTCTTGCATTTGCACAAAATCGAGTGGTAAAACAGCCAATCTCCCCCGTCATTTTTGACGGGTAAACACCTAGTATTATATAATTCTCGATGTCTGTCGCGTCTGTTTGTCCGACGGCAACACGGCGGGTATTGCAAGACGCTGTTGTCATTGACAACCAAATATTGTTTAATCAAAACGGAGCGTTTAACGAAGCGTCTTAATTGCAGCTTAAACCCCCGTCCCTCCTTCCCTCACCCAATCCCTCTCCCAATCGCCCAGGCCCCAACCTATTCCCGCCCCGGCCCCAAACCCCCTTTTCCCTTCCTTTCCCCATCCCCTTCCCTCTCCCCATCCTTCTCCCAATCGCCCCCAAACACCCTTTCCCCTTCCCTTTCCCCAACCCTTTTCCCTCCCCCCCCATTCCTCTCCCAATCGCCCCCAAACCCCGTTCCCCTTCCGTCTCCCAACCCTTTTCCCTCTCCCCATCCCTCTCCCAATCGGCCGGCCCAGGCCCCAAACCCCTGCCTTCCCTCTCCTGATCTCTTTTCCCTCTCCTCATCCCTCTCCCAATCACCCTGGCCCCAAACCCCCGTTCCCCCCCCTTTCCCCAACCCCTTCCCTCTCCCCATCCCTTCCCCAATCCTTAAGCCCCGTTTCCAAACCTACACAACACTGCTCCGAAAACCCGTACAACCCACTTTCCTCCTCCCAAATCTCCCTTCCTCTCCCAATGCCCTGCTCCCCGTTATTATATATATATAGATATATATATATATATATATATATATATATATATATATATTCCTTCCTAGCCTCAATACCTATTTTTTAAATTTTACCCTCAAGTGGGGATTAAATTTTCAGACGCCCTGGGGATTTTTAATTTTTGGAAAAGCGTTCTTCAGAAATGATTGATATAACGTTTTAAATTTGCTATATCTCAGGCTATATAGGAGCTAAAAAGATGAGGTTTGCACCATTGTTTAGATTGTTTATTCCTGTTTCTAACCGTCCGTGCAAAACAAAAAAAATTGGGGGTAGAGTTCACTTTACGGCCTAAAATATCACTCTCTCCCCTCGAAAAACTTTTAAAGCCCCTAGCAAAATATTTTCAGCGGTAACCCCACTTTGGTCAGCGGCAAAGTTGTAAAGGGATGTCAGAGGAACAAAATAAACCAAAAAGTTTGAAAATCGGTCGACATTTGGCAAAGATCTATCAGTTCTAACCCGATGACCCAATGTTTGAACATAAGTATTATCGGTGAATTTCGCGAAAGTTTTGAAGTCTGCGAAAGTTTCCAAATGTTTTTGAATTTGCTATATCTCAGGCTATATAAGAGCTAAGAAGATGAGGTTTGCACCATTGTTTAGCTTTTTTATTCCTCTTTCTAACACTCCGTGCAAAACAAAAAAAGTCCAGCATTCACGAGCTTTCCGACAATCAAGTGAGAATGAGCAGGCGGTTGCTCGGCGTGAAAAGCAGCACAGCAAACAAGAGAATCAAGCACTGCATGTCGTTCGACACTGCCAAATCAGTACACCTTCCTTGACTATCAAGGTTCAGAAAATTCCTGCGAATGGGCGTTAAATCGGTTGAAGGAAAAGGCGGCGAGTGAAGGAGAACTAATTGCGCAAAATGCTATTGCATTAGCGCAAAATCGGGTGGTAAAACAGACAATCTCCCCCGTCATAAAATGCTATTGCATTTGCGCAAAATCGGGTGGTAAAACAGCCAATGTCCCCCGTCATTTTTGACGGGTAAACACCTAGTTAATTTAATATATTCATGTTGATAATACGAGCGTATATAACCTGATAGCTGGTGTCTGTGCAGTGACGTTTGACAATTTTTCGACGAGTGTAACCTGCTTCAAATATGCGGTTAGATCTACGTATGCTTTAATTGGTTAGCAAATGCATAGGCTAAACGTCGCCTCAATGTGCATGTGCTGTGTTTGTTAATAGACGCGTCGTACCAAAACGCAGAGCGTCCGCATAATAACATAGCAACCTATAAATAATAGTAGCATTATCCTTTGTTTGCGGTGACGCTGCTGTAAACAAGGTCCTCTTTCGGTTTCCGAAAATCATTCGGTAAAATTCCCCACCTGTGACTTTCGACGCAGTGGCGTATCCAGGCTATGGCAGGTAGGACAGGTGCCCTGGGCTGGGCGCCACTTGAAAGGGGCGCCAAAACCCTGTGATCTTTCTTGATCTACTCAGCCAGTGTTTTATCCAGACTCCAGGACTTTGGGTGGGGGGGGGAGGGTTGAGGCCTTGGGGCGGGAATTGACTTGACTGGAGGGGAAGACACACAGTTCAATGCAAAATTTGTGTAAGTGCTGGGATTTTTTTTTTGGGGGGGGAGGGGAATGTTGAGGCTTTGGGGGAAAATATCCCCTCCCTAATTAACAGTCCTAGTATAAAACACTGTACTTAGCGCATGAAGAGAAGAAGCTGAGAAAAGTGATTTTGACACAACTCATAAACCAGTTTCCATCGGTAAACCCAAGTAAACTACACCAGTAGTTTTTAATCTTGTGTCTCGACCCGCCGTCTCATAGACACACTGACCTTTGCCCGACCGACAAACCACCTTGCCTTTAGCTATTTGAAGAAACATTAAGCGCATAAGAATAAGCAGCTACTACTGTACTACTTCCAAAGCGCTATATAAATTAACGAGATTTTACTTTACTTTACTTAGCGGTTTTCACACAGACTAATGTCTCCTGAACCGTTGGAAATCACGTTATCAGCTGCTGCTGCTGCTGCTGCTGCTGCTGCTGCTGCTGCTGCTGCTTGTTTGCTTATGCAGTTTGTGTACGTTGTTGGTATTTTGTAAACTCTGTTTGTATTAGACCGATGTTACGTTATGTAGGGATAGAGCATGCTATGGATATGTATCCATCAACTATAAGAATGGTTAGCCCTTTAGAGCTGCTGACGTAGCAGATCCAGGCGTGAGCAGCAGTAGCAGCAGCAGCAGCAGCAGCAGCAGCAGTAGTAGTAGTAGCAGTAGCTGGGCCTAATCCAGCTTATATGTTCCCGTACGGCTTATAACGTATAACAGCTGCAAAGGCATTTAGCGATATCAGAAACATTCTGACCGCTGCTGCCACTGAAGCTGCGATGTGAGGCGAAGGAGAACTTGTTATACATAGTGAACTGTACACGGTCTGGCTTACACATGAAGTTACGATAAATAAAAGAATTAGGCCTATAATATTATTTATTCGCTCATGCATGAGGCTACGTTCTGAAAAGCTGGTACGGCGAAAATACGTGTCGTAACGTGATACAGACCGCACGAAATGGGGCATGAAATCTATGCCCCGGCGAATTTCATGTAGGGGCCTAATACAAGGGAAGTGGACCACTTCTGGATAATTTATTTTTGATTCGGGAGTAGAGGAAAAGAAACTTTCTCAAAATATATTAGATTGCTAAGTTGCCCAGCGATAGTTTTTGTTCGCGACTAAGGAGTTCCTACAGGGAGACCCGACCAAGATTTGCAACAAACGTGTTGGCGACTTTTCAAAAATTCATAATATAAATTTATTATAAATAGAATATAAATCCATAAACCTATTCTTCTTTTTTAACCTTCCTCGCTCCGAGGGTCGGCTGCACTAGCCTATGGACTACGCGATTTGTAGAGGGAAGGGGGAAAGATCTTCCCCTCACTGCCCAACTGCATCCTCCTACTGCTACATCCCCCACCACTACATCCCCCACTGCTACATTTCCCAACAACTACATTCCCCCAAGCTTGACATATCCTCCCCCCCACTGCTCCAGGTCACAAATCGCACCCTGCTCGGTATGTTGTAAATCCGTCCAGGTTCGGATGTTGTCGAACCATAGACTTGTTATAAATCCAAATCCATTTTATAGACGTAATGACTGCGTATATTTCGGGGGGAGGGGTGAGCAACTTTGCGACGGCTAAGTTGTTAAAATTCGTCGCAGCCAAGTTCTGAATGGTGAGTTTTACTGTAACAGTGTCTACAGTATCCAGGACCTGCCTCCAGCAAAAATCCCAACGATGTTTCGGGTTTGAGGAAGCCGCGGCCTGGAAAGGCCTCTTGGCCTCGCCGGGAAGCCTAGGCCTATAGCTAGGCCCGACACAACGCCAACCGCACCACGACGGTTCTGGGCTCCAGACAGTTCTGCGCAGCCTTCCCCTGCATGGTCTTCGATTTACGACCGTTCCAGCGCTCGATAAATGCTAAGTCGCAGTTGTGACTGCCATTTTCTAATCTGCGTCGAATTTTTATCAGTTTGATTTCTCGACGAATTCGCGAAATTACATTTTCGAAGAGCGTCCTATATATATGCTCCAAGATCCATGGATGAGACTGAGACGGCGCAATTCCGCTGCTGAGACTCTCTTTCCATGCGATGGAACTGATGACCCTTCGACAATGGAGGATTTTCTGCGCTCAACCGATGACGTCAGCGATATTGCTCGTCTTCTGGATGACGTCACTTTGGAAGTCGTGACGTTGGACCACGAGGCAGACAGAAGACGTAGATGTCTGTGTATCTTGGAAGGGGCCATCTTGGCCGGCAGTGTAACGGCCGTACGGGCAATATTCAACCACCCACAGATATCCTCGTGTTAGTTGGTCAATATCAGGCCCTATAGGCAGGGGCGTAGCCAGGAATTTGATTGGGGAGGGGTTATAATGTGATGTGAGGGGGTGGAGGGGGTGGGGTATAAATCTTTAAAAACTTTGAAAATCGATTGTTATGATTCGAAGTATTTTCATCAGGTGTAGTTGCTGACTTTGAGTAATACAGTTGTTGTTGTTGTTGTTCTTGTTGTTGTTGTTGTTGTTGTTGTTACAGCAAATGCTTCATTAAATTTTATTAAAAGATTTAAAAGTAGCAGCTGAATCTCAGTAGACGTTCTAAACTTGGCGACGCAAAGACAAGAAGACAACGAAACAGAAAACAGGAACAAACCTACTAGAAGACAAGACAAGATGGCAAAGAATGAGATGACGTTATACACAGCAAGACCATAAGGGGAATGAATGGATGGATAGAACACAGTGGTTCTCACACGTGGCTGCCGATCCAACTGATTCACTTCAAACCCTGTCATTATTATCATAACCAGGGGCGTAGCCAGGAATTTGATTTGGGAGGGTATAAATATTTTGGGTGGGTATAAATCTTAACTATAAACCACATACACCACGTAAAGTACATATAACCACATGTAAATCCCTTAAAACTTTAAGGTCCCCTGATTTCCAGTAGTCTAGATTAAACACGTCGCTTGTTAATCATAACATAAATAAAAATACAAACTAATGTAACGAATGAGTCGTATAGTGCCTCCTTTATTATTACTTAGATGCGCTCTCGGTAATAAATAAGTAGGTTTGATTATTAATTAATTAATTAATAATTGACCAACAGTAATAATAAGTTCAATGTCACAATGGCGTGTCTTGCTTTCAGACGTCGATCGGCAGGGCGGAGGACCGGTCGGCCCCAGAGCAGCTGCCCGGCCCTGATCGCCGTTCGCACCGATAACTGCGAGGTCCTGCGGGTCCTCGTCGAGGAGCAGGGCGCCGATCCGTTCGCCTACCGCTTCGGCGAAGAGTCGTCGCTTCTGCAGCCGGACGACGACGGAGGAGGCGGCGGCGAAGACGAAAGAGACCGCGGCTGTTTCGGCGTTTTCCACGGCAGCGTCTTCGAGACCGCCTGCCGAGACGGTCGCCTCCGCTGCGTCCGCTATCTCCTCGGTCGTCTGCCCGTCGCCGCCGCCGCCGATGACGTCAGACGGAAGGTCGTCTACTACGGAGCGGTGGCCGCCGTCGAGGGCGACGGGGACGCGGTGCTGGGACTGCTCCTCGATGAGGGGGCCATGGACCCCAATGCGGTCCTCGACAACGACATCGGTGAGGAGGTCCCCTTCGGGCCATACACTCTCACCCCAGTTCGTCTATATACATAATAATATAATACAAAAGGCTCTATATATAAATCCCTTATAGTTGTATACTATACAAATACGTTATACTTATACGTTGTAGTGCCTTAGCCTACAGCAGAACTTCGGTATAATGGACTCGGTCGCAACGTATAGGCCTACCATTGGCGTAAACTTGGGTGAAAAAGTGGGGGCCCAACCCCCCGTGCCTTCCCCTATGCATACGGTAGCCTCTCAAAAAGTGGTGGCGGACTCGAAACTATAGGCCTATAATAGAAGTTTATGCATATGACTCGGTTATAACGTACCCAGTGGCGTAGCTAGAATAACTGGCGCCCATGGCAAGGTATAATTTTTCTTTCGCCCCTCCCCCACAGGCCCACACCCACAACCACAACAGTTCAAAAACTGGTGATGACCTTAACCGTGGTTTATGGCGCCCCCCTCCCCCGCCCCCAAAAACCGGATCCAGAGGCAGCTTCCACCTCCTACCTAGCCCCCATAGCTACGATATATATTTTTACACCCCTTAACACCCCAACAACCCCCCAATTTGAGACTGACACTCTTCCCCAACCCCCAATCCCATTCTCAGCTTTGGGATGACCTTTTTTTGCTTGTCAGACTTTTTACTTTATTGGCAGGGGACCCCAGAATTTACCGCCCCCACCCCACCCCGCCCCCGCCCCCACATCTCCCAAATTGATAATCCTAGAAACGACCCTGGACGAGACGCCACTGGACGTACCTACGGCAGTGCACCGTGGTTCCGTGACGGATGCATATGCGCAGGAACGGTGCTACACGTCGCCGGGCAGTGCAACAGCGCGCGCTGCGTCCGTCGTCTGCTCCGTCTTCCGTCGTCGTCGTCGTCGTCGTCTGCCGATCGCCGGAAGAGGCGGACGATCGACGTCGAGGTCGTCGCCACCGATCGCCAGCAGACGGCGCTGATGAAGGCGGCCGAATACAACAGCGTCGAAGTGATGGAGCTGCTGTTGGACGGAGGAGGGGCGGACATCGACCGGCAGACGACCGAGTGCTCGACGGCGCTGATCATCGCCTGCCACTTCGGGCACCTGCAGTGCGTCGAAACGCTACTGGGTAGGTCAAGCACCCATATGCAGCCGTTCCTCTTGTCTATAAGGGAATCACTGCTTGTGAAGACTACTTATTTGCATATATAATCCATTATATATATATATATATATATATATATATATATATATATATATATATATATATATATATATATATATATATATATATTTGGGGTTAACTATTTTCCCGATTATATAACCTGGTTCGCGTTTTGAGTACACATCGTTGGTGTAAGGTTAGGCCTAATGGTGGCAGCTGGTTACCACCAAGTCTTGGTGTAACGTTACATTTTTCTCTGTATAATGGCAATCAGTCATTTCATGCAATGGTTAAAATAACCAGTCATTTCATGCAATTACTAACTTTTCCAATGATTTATTTCACACTTTGACTGACCGCTATATTCGCTAGTATAATCCGATGAGACTAGGCCTACGATTTCCGCGTCTCAGGCTGTGTTAATGACTGGTGAACTATATTCAAATGCGGTCCTATACAGTGGCGGTTCCAGGAATTCTTTTATAGGAAGTTGGCGGGGGAGGGGATACAAAGTGAATAAGAAAAAAGAGAGAAAAAAGGTAACTTTTAGTGTTTTGCCCACTAAATGTTAATAAACCTTGCCAAAAAGGGCGACAAGCAAAAAAGGTCATTCGCAGCATTTTTCATTAATTTTTTAAAAAACTCACCGGAAATTAGGTCGACAGGCAAAAAAGTCATCCGGAACCCGGTGGGGGCGGGGGGTGCACCCACAGTCATCAACGTGGTGGAACCGCCACTGGTCCTACATAAATGGATAGCCTAATATATTACGCAGCCTGAGTAAGCCTATGCCCAGAGATAACTATAATGGTGGTACCCAATTTAAGAAGATCTTTGGCTGCCTAGAAAAAACAGAGCAGATCATCTTGATGAACTAATTCCGCAAATCAATTAAAACTTAATTAAGATTTCATTACGTTGGCGTAAACTCGGATGAAAAAACGGGGGTCCGACTCCTATACCTTCCCATTCCCCTTTCCCTCTGGTAACCTCTCGAAGAGTAGGGACTCGAAGCCTAATAGAACTTAGAAGTGCGCGTCTGTGTCTCATTATTTCATCTGTCTCTCATTAATCTTCATTATCTCCATTATTTCATCTTTATTATTATTTATTAATATTTATTAATATTTATTAATGAGTGGATCTCTCTTGTTGTAGGCCTTAGCCTAAAATTGTCAATAAATAAATTAATAAATCTACCAATCGATTATGATTTAGCCCACGGCGCCAACCCCCACCTGAAAAACCGCTGGGGGTTCAACGCCCTGTACATGGGAACGGACACCCCGGGAATCCTCGAACGGATGCTCCGGGAACCGGTCGACGTCAACGAACACTGCGGCGAGCGACAGGAAGTGCCGCTCCACCTGGCGACCGTCATCGGAAGCGTCGACGCCATCGCGTCCCTGCTCGACCGAGGGGCGGAGATCAACCGCCGGACCGTCTACAACGAGAACGCCCTCTGGCTGGCCGTCTGGAAGGACCACACGGACGCCGCGAGGGTCCTGATCCAGAACAACGTCGATCTGGACCCCGAAAGCAACGGCTGCCAGGTAGACTGTGTTTAATCTTTTACTCCTAGATCCCTCTCAAAAAACCCATCAAAATCCCCCCAAAAAAAAAAAAATCCCAGCACTGGGGGAAATTTTTGCATTGAACTGCTGTTAGTCCATGTGGTATTCAAAATCCTCCCCAAAGGTCTGGAGTCTGAAATTTCTTGAATTTGGCAAGTGGGGGGGCGTTGGGGTGACAACTTCTAATCATTTTCCAACCTTGTTGTTTAATGTACGTAGCATTAAACACCCAAAGGTGGGTCCACTGGGGGCACTCAATAGGGGTATAGACCCCTGTTTTATCCAGGCAGATCCCCTGGTCTAGAAAAACGTTGAAATCTCTCCCCCTAAAATACCACGGTATTAAAAGTGACAATTTAAAAATATACTGTCATTGATGAACTGACACGTCTTTTCAAACACTTCCAGCCAACGTCAATCGTCAGGCCCCATTGATTTTGGATAAGCTTTCCTAGGTCTGGAGTCTAGATAAAACGTTGAGTATAGGCTCTAGTCTTCGATTCTAATATCTTTGAAAACGTTACCGACGTGTATCGTAAAGTGTCGTAAAATGTTTTAAAAACTATTACTGTCCATTTGAATTTTTGGGCAATTTTTGACCCCGCCCCTTGTCAACAACTTTAAACAAACACTAACTTTGACCTTCAGATCAATGCACATTGACAGGTCCCAATAACAAGGTTAATATTTTGGATAAGATTTTTTAGTTTAGTATAAAAGATGTTATGACCTTTTTATCTTTTTCCATTATAATAAATGTATTCCGAAATTTCGTAGTTTTTGATTATTGTGAAATTGTTGATGTCAAAAATGCTGACCCCCTCCCTTCCTCTGTCAACAACTGTCAAACTTTTTCAAACCCCTCGTTGTACTGGTTAATGGACAGCCCCTTAGGCCTACTGTGCAAATCGTTGTGGTCATACTCCGTAACTCTGCGTTACAGTTTACATGTACAGTTCCTTGCGATAATAGTAAATAGACCAACGATAATAATGGCTAGAGTCTACCGTCGAACATTTTCTAATGCCGCGCGCATCATTACCACTGCCAGGTCTACATCTGGTTCTACCAGCCGATAGAGGTCGCCCTGGGACTGTGCAATTACGAAGTCGTCCGGATGCTGTTCGTCGCCGGGTGCAGCTGGCGCAACCGACGCTACTTTCGGTCGGAGAGCGAGGCTGGACCGCTGGCGGACGCCGGACTGCCGTGGGTCCAGCTGAGGTCGGAGGCGTTCGACTTCATACGCGAAGACCAGGTCCGCTTTCCCTGGTTGAAGGAGATGCTGACGAACGCGACGGAGCTGAGGAACATCTGCAGGAGGACTGTCAGGAGCATCTTGCGGATCCCTCTTCGAAAGAAGGTCAAACTCTTGCCGCTTCCCGTCGCCCTCCAGAATTACCTCCTCATGAACGACCTCTAACTGGCCTTGACACCTCGGCTTAGCTCAGGCGTCACGTGGAAAATAGTGGCGTCCAGGATGTGGGCGCCAGTTTTTGTTATGGGCCAATAGTCGAATTTCTGGAGTAACTTTAAGAATATTTATGGCTTGATACAAGCAACAGGGCGATTTCAGTGAATGTACCTAGCAGAGTCGACGTGATATCAAATTTATTGCACTGACGTTCTTTGCGAACATTGTTCTTCTAAAGAGCGGCGCAGCCAGGATCACGAAATTAGAAGATGTCATCACTTACAATAATTGTAAATTGATGTGGATATTCCGCTCTGTTAATAATATGAGGATAGAATTGCAAAATATGGAGTGACGTCACTTGTCATTGGTGTAGCCAGGGTTCCTGACTAAGGAATGCCGGGAAAACACAGACACGTCCAATTTAGCCCGACTAGGAATTTTGACTTCGCAACAATAGAGTTAAACCACAAGCGTTTTGCATAGAGACTTACATTGAAATTTAATATAGAATGGTCAAAAGCTGCATCCAGTGTTTATTCTAGGCCTTTTTTGTGGGGATTCCCCCTCCAAGTTTTAAAATTCCCCCCCAAAATGTATGCTGTCTTGGGGATGGAAATTCCCCCCCCCCAAAAGCGTTGAGAGACAAATCTTGCCCCCCAAACATTTCAAACTCCCCCCCAATGTCAAGGTGGCTAGAATAAACACTGGCTGCATCACAAGGAAGTCTGGCAATGTCAACAATCACCCTACTCCAAACAAAAAGTTTCTTAGCACATCAAATTCTATGATTCTGCCCTCTAATGACAGAATGCGACAGGAAAGAACATCACGCTGCATTCATGTTATTGTATTTTGTAAAAGTTTTTCTTTCTGGCAACATTTTTTTTATCTTGGGCATTCACACCCACAATGGAAAAGAATGGCCTTTGAAACGACCTACTTTATGCTGATGAAGTGCATTATCAAAGCTCCAAAGCCTATACATGTATGATTGGCAAAATTTTGAATACATAGTTACATACCAACTGCCTTCAATGATATCATTCTTTGTCCTATTATTTTATACAAGATAGGTATTTTATTGTGAAATAATGGCGTAATAATGTAGTCGCACTGTAAAAATGTGGAATGATATAGAATTTGGATGGCAAAAGTCAAACTTGTTATATGAATAAACAAGGTTAACACTGTCCAAATTAGTAACTACTGGTGCATGCATGGAAAATTTAATCACAAATATCCCAAAGTTCCTGATCTGTGAAAAGTATTCGAAGGAACAGTGAAAAATCCGTGGAACCAATATAAAAAGTAAAGGGTATCAGAAGAAATTGTTTCTTCAGTTCAAAACAAGTATCAGGTCTACCTTACTTAGGCCTTTGCAAAAAAGAAATAAAAGTTGTAATATTCATGACATTACAAGTTAAGTAATAAGGTAATTGTAGTCCATGTGAAACTAGAAATGGTCAAAGCATATTTTGAACCAATTAGGGAAATCAGTGCAAGGTCACTTCGTAACACTGATCCAATATGGCAATATCAGGATTATCTAGTAATAACATCCAGCTACAACTGGATTTCACTGTATCAAAAATAACCCAAATCCATGTTCAGAACTAAATTTATTTCCATTTAAATTGCTCAAAATAAGTCAGTACAGTACGTGCATAAAGGCAATCAAGTTAATTAGCATGCCATGTCATGTCAATTTTAACAATTCAGGTCAGGTCAATTCACATCATCATAAATTCCCAAAATTCAAAGTTCACCTAATGAGAACAAGCTAAATCTTAAAAGATTCTTTTCAAAGTTTTTCATCCATCCAATGAAATATCATTAGAACTTCCCAGACAGACAGAAGATTATACTCAATCATAACTTTTTAGACAAACAAACAAACAAACAAACACATAATACGAATTCTGAGTGTCGAATCATGAAGCATCAAGTGTATGAGAAAGCTATCACATTGTTTCGTCTGCCGAAGATGAGTGTGCTTTCATGTGAGTTTTTAGGCAACTGACTTGGGCGAATTTCTTATCACACACGAAGCAGGTGTACGGCCTCTCACCGGTGTGACAGCGGCGATGCACCGTCAGGCTGTACAGCTGGGTGAACTTCTTGCCGCAGTCGGCGCACTTGTGCGGCCGGTCGAGCGAGTGCGTCTTGGCGTGCCGGTTGAGGTCGGACGACTTGGTGAAGGTGCGCGGGCACTCGGCGCAGCGGTACGGACGCTCGCCGGTGTGGCTGCGCATGTGGACGCGCAGCGTGCTGACCTGCGTGAACATCTTCGAGCAGAGAAGGCACAGGAACGGACGTTCGCCGGTGTGCGTCCGCAGGTGCGTCTGCATGTTCACCTTGTTCGTAAAGTGCCGGTCGCACTCGGGGCAGGAGAACGGCTTCTCGCCCGAGTGCGTCCGCATGTGCGTCTTGAGATTGCCCGACTGACTGAACTGCTTGCCGCACGTGTGACACTCGTGGACCTTCCGCTCGACGTGCTGCTTCACGTGCAGCTTCAGCGGTTCGCTCGACGCAAACGACAGTCCGCAGTGGGCGCAGCTGTACGGCCGGTGCACGTTGTTGGACGCGGCGCTTGCCAGAACTTTCTGCTCGATCACGTTTTCGATCCGATCCAGCGTTTCGTCCTGTTGGCCAAGAACGTCGTCGAACGTAAAATTCGTTTCGGTCACCTCGATCTTCGGCTGCACGAGGTGGAACGTGAGATGTCCCATGCTGTTGACATCTACCAGTTGATCACCATCCACCGAAGCTCCGATTTCATTCACCAGAGCTATCTGCCCGGCTGGAAGTTCCACCTGACCATCGGAAGAATGTGGTTGCAGAATTATATATTTTGTCAAATGACTCATTGCACCTAAAATTACAAGAAAGTGAATACTAGCAAATGGCAAGTTTCCAAACATAGGAAATCCATGAAAATTATTATAAATACAAAATTACACACGCTGAAAGCTAATGGTTTTCCCGTATCATCTGCCACATATCTGCAGATGAAAGTGCCAGCAATACTCCAATAAATTAAAAATATAATAATTGACTTAAACTAAACAAATATATTCCATTAAAAATAGCCAAAATGACTTCACTCAATATTTACAAAGCGCTATTTTAAGTTCCTTTAAAATAGTTAACTTTACATCTAAATTGTCTCTTTCTATCTACAAGATTCTTAACATAAGAACTTCTCTTACAAATTAGAAGATTAATTTTATTGAAGAAATAGTCATTTGACTGAGCAATTTATGTTCTAGAACAGGGGTGTCGAACCTTTTTTGCTTTGGGGGCCACATTGCAAAAATTTAAAAGGTCCAGGGGCCATGCGTAAAATGGCATAGTTATACACAACAAAAATAGCATCATAGTTAAATATACTAAAACTGTAACAGTATATACCATAGTAACCATTGCATTGTAGTGATGTAATGCCTTGCTCCACAGTTATTCAGTCTTCCTCACTGCAGGCATCAATGTGATATCTGGCAGTGTTTCTAAGTGCATAAAAAGTCTACATCTGTTGCAACAGAGGCTGTGGCAATCCTTAGAATTCTTGATAAACGTTCGTCTGTGAGGCCAGAGCAAGATTTTGCTTATACAGTTTTTCAATCAGGAAAAGCTGCTCAGGCAATATGTGCTGCCAAATAGTGCAATATATCTGTGGACATGTTGGGCTAGGTTAGGAGAAGTCCTGGACGAAACATACTGCTTGTAAAAGGTAACGAGGAAGTACTGATCATAAGCGGTTTCAAATGAATAACTAATCATTTTCATGGCATCCACAATTTCATGGAAATCCTGAAATCTCTCTTTGAGAAACATCAACCATTTTGCAAATTCATTGAGCACAGTCAGTAATTTAAAAACAATAAAAAACAGGAGTTGGCCTATGCTTCAGGGAGGCGTCGAGGGTTGGAAAGTGGCCCGCGGGGCACGTGTTGGACACCCTTGTTCTAGAACTTCCCTGAAAAATACTACAGCAATTTCAAAATTTTAAGCATACAATAATACTGGCCAAAAACTTTTAGGAAACTTTTTTCCCTCCACAATTTTTGGTGAAAGCAATTGATTTCAGCATGCTGAAAATGAATTCGTATGATAATTCTGTACATCCAAGTTTTAAAAAATAATTGCATTTGCACATTTACATTGCAATATCTCCAGCAGTATAGACCTCCATGCTGATAATGCAGCATAAGCAACATGAAAGAAAAGTAGAAATCCTAAGCCACAGAATTTTGTTTGCTGTCATTGTTTGAGTCCTACTGTGTCAGTATTCAGTCACATTCTTCCAGCTTGCACAGTCTTCACTTTTCCCAGTAGCGTTGCTCCACTTTGGCAGTGCTTTGGCTAAATTCCTAACCATGTTCGTAACCGACAGTAGTCAGGTTGTCTGTGAAGAAGTCCAGGTAGAAATGAAGCAAATGCTGAATGTATTTCTAGCTACATGCAGTGGCGGCTACACCGGGGGGGCAGGAGGGGGCCCGTGCCCCTATTGAGAGCCTGCCCCCCAGTTGGGACCCTATACTTAATGCTACATACATTAAACAACAAATGGTTGGCCCCCCCATGATTAGAAGTTGCCACCCCAACGGCCCCCCACTTGCCAAATCCTAGAGCCGCCACTGGCTACATGCCATCTAATATGTCAGTAGTTAAGACATTGTATACTGCAAATCTGATTGAGACACGAAGACAAGAATGTGATTTTAAGGAACAGAAATTGAAACAGAAGGCTAAATGAAGTGGAAAATTGGTTTTTAACACTGGCGGTCCCTACCAGACCATTTAAACCTAGTCATTATTATTATCATCATAACCTACTTCGGCATAACCGTCGGGTATTAGTGCGAACCAAATTCGCGATCACCGCTGCATCAACTGTGAAATAATAGTCATTAACTATAGAAAAACTTGAATAAGTCAAAGTCTTTTTGTAATTTTATGAAATAAACTTCGCTGTCTCCCTTGTGATTTCAAAACTTACTACGACCGACGATCGAACTGTTCTATAACTTCTATTATAGCGCTACTATCATCGCTATTAGTAAAAAATATTTAAAGCGTCGACTGGATGAAAACAAAGGCGTGAAAAGAGCGTAATTCGAACCTAAAAACCGATCAAATAAAATCGCTACAGCAATATAAATCGTCACGAATGAAAGCTTACGTGTAAATTGTTACTTAATCGTTCGAAGAAACAATCTAAAAATGCGCTAGAAAATTACAAGAATTAGAACTTAGAAATAGAATTATTATAATTTATAAGCGGAAGCGACTCAGTCACCGGAAGTAAAGGGCAAATATTTTATAGTGCCTTTATATATATTTTAAGAGAAAATTTTAAAATTATTGCTGCTGAGGGGACTGTAATGCAGATGGCACAAATCGAAGGCAGTCTTGCAAGTTTAAACTGAATTACACTAAGTAAGACCCACGTGGAACTATCGAGATTCGCTCTGATGCCTTAGCCTATCTATGACCTGGTTAAGCATATATATAATTGTGTTAAAAAATACATGTCCACTTGAGTCTACATTAATCAATCAACTTTGTGGCATCACTGTTTGATGCCTTGGTATCAGCTGCTGGCGCTCCAAATACAAACCGACTTAGAACCAGATCAGGCCGGAAGGATAGGATCACCATCAACTAAAGGAGCTCGATAGAATACACATTAAAATTTTAAAATTTGATCATTGCTTACTGCTTTCGTCGGACTAATAGCTGGACAATTTGTATGCATAATTAATTCGGAATTATCTATCTCAGTGTCAGGGCATACACTGAAAACAACCAGATGACGTAAGTCTAATTTTAGTCGAATATGTAATGGACGGAAATCCTAGAAATTCCTAGAAAAATGAGTGTCTTCTGCTGAATTTTCCCGTTTCTTTAAAGAAAGATTTACTACTCGACCAGTTGACGAGATCACAAAGAATGTAGGTAAATTCGTGAAATTTAAGATAAATGATTAGTGAAGTGTTGGAAATTAAAACGAAAGTTACACATCTCACCGTCTAGCCTACAACTTGGCCGATAATTAAACATTGTAATTACTTTGGGTTCTGTGCCTTAAGAAGTTAATGGAATGACCAGTCATGTCACATATTTGATATATATGTATATATCATGATACTTTAACATATTTGATATATATAATTATATCATGATGTTTTGTTGTCTGATGATTTAATTACCGTCATTTACGGTACTTTTCTAGTCTTCCTTATTATTGTCATGTCGAATATCATTTTGGATCTAAATTACGCAGTTGAATAAATTGCATCTTTAGGTTGTTGATGTGGCTGTACCTTCAATAAGGTAAACAGTAGCAGGCCTAAAAGTGAACAGAGGTAAGTATATGTTCTTGTAATTACAAAGCCACAATGCTTTGATTGTTCTGTGTCTCTGCTAGGTGTGACTGAGAACCAAAGGCAACATATGGAGTGACACCTGCATCTAGGAAATTACAACAAGAATTTGGCTGATTTGTTAAAGATTGTAGAACCTGTTATTCAGCCAGATTTTCTGTACATAGAGATGGGAAACAGGGCAAGTACTGGAAAACCTACGGCTGTAAAAGCCCAGAAGACGTTAATTAATCTAGCATGTCCGCCCAAGTTCGTCGAGCGATCTCTTTCGTATGAAATCGACCGCGACAGCTTTTTGCATCGCCTGCCAGAGGAAGTATTCTTCATGATTCTCTGTCGCGTTCCACCGATGGACTTGATTCGCTGCGGTCGACTTGTATGCAAATACTGGCTGGATCTGATGGACAGCTCTCAGTTCTGGCGGAGGCTGTGCCAATTGGATGGCGTCATCTACCCGCAGGAGACGGGTGCGGATTCTTGTCCGTTGGACTTCAGAAGCATTTACTTGAAAAGGCCTTTCCACCGAAATCTTGTGAAAAACTGGAACGCTGCAGGTTTGTAAAACATGTATCAAAGACTTTTCACAATTTGATGAGAAAACTTTCCAAAATCAGTGACAACACTCACAATCAAGCACTCTTGTCTTTAGCCTAAACTATATTTACTGCACTATAGAAATAGTCTAATAAATAATAATAATAAATTTTTCCTGAAGCAAGGTTTTGGATCAGTTGGCCCTATCATTTGGAATGCACTCTTGTCTTTCTAGCCTAAACTAAACTTATTTACTGCACTTCTGGTGAAATATTTTGTTACTTAAACATTAATAATAAATAATAATAATAATAATAATAATAATAATAATAATAATAATTAAATATTGCTTATTATTGTTAACATGATATTAAATTTTTGATTTATTTTAGTCATCATCATCATCATCATCATCATCATCATCAGTGGAAGAGTTCTAGCTTTCGATAGGTACTTTGTTCCAATACTGCAAAATCTTTTGATCTGGCATGGCACTTATAAGTTCTCAGAAGATTTTGCAGCATAAATGTTTTTTCCATTATTTCTTCAGATGGTTGTAAATATTGGACAATTAGTGAAAATGGCGGTGATGGGTTTGCCGTTGAGCCGGATATTTGTCAATATTCCAATCCAGTTAGCAGCATTGCTGTTCCAGGCAAGTACTGCTGCTTTATGCAGGCGCTATATAAATGAACTGCTAGTCTTTTTCTAGGTCACTAATGCTTTAAGTACTATTTTGGCAAAAATAATGCATGATAGGTTAGATAGTTTATGCTCTAACTATTTAAGCGTAAAAACACTGATGCTTGGTCGACCCGTTTGCTCTTGGTCAGAGTTATTCGACTAAATTTCATGAAGAGCCAAGTTTTTTTAAGACTGGTGCCCTAGGGCAAGATGCAAAATTTTAAATAAAAAATATAATTCATAAGTAATCGAAAACAGGTAAATAAGTTGAAATAAGTTGAGAAGAAGACATTTAGAGACATTTTGTGTGTTTTAGTAAAAAAAAAGGTTATTGCTTGTTTCAATATTTTTGTGGGCAATTTCACAGCCGCGGGTCAGATCTGACCCACGGGTCGCCATTTGAATGCCCCCTGCTGTAGATTGGTCACTGATTAGGTATCTGATATACACTATTTTAGCTTGATTTTCTTCTATTTATTCAGCTTTGTTCTGGTGTGTCATCTGCTAATTTTATTGGCATTATGATAGAGGCTCAACAGAAGTTGATTGAGTAATTTCTTATATAGACATTTAGACATTATATTAATTACCTTTGTTGCCTTTACTGTTGCAACTATTTAACTCTTCTTATACTGAAAAATTGAGATGTGATGCACTGCTTTATGCTCAGTCATCTGTATATCATTCATCTGTATATCATTGTTTGGTATTAGAATTGAAACTATTCTGTATTTGAACTTTAACCAGAAGTTGCAAACTCTGCAAGTCAGTCTTGTGACATCTCTCTGCAACCAAAATCACAAACAAAAGATCAGTTTTTTTAAAATGAAAAACTTGATTTTAGGTTGTTCAGACTGTTGGGTAACATCGTTCGGGTTGTGTGAGAAATACCAGGTTATAGATCTGTGGGTCGAGGGTTGTACGCGCGAGATTCTCGACCAGCTTAAACCTGCAATCGAAATTTCCGAATGGTAAGCCGTTGTATTGTGACATCATCAAGTCAGCTATGGATAGGGTATCGGTCTATCAGAGTCCAGGAATGATACACCCTCTGAAATGCCATCTGGTGACTATTTTTATTTCCAGAGCAGAGCTAAACTTTCACCAGTTGCAAGTGGATACTGTTACGATAAAAGTGAATTCGTGAAATACATGTCTAGAGTGTCAAGCTATCTGCTGTATCGTTTTTCTGGTAATTATTATTGTGCCTGTATATAATTAATGGCTTGTACATTAGGTAGTATTGTTTATGATTGTACAAGATAAAGAATTTATACTGGTATTTGTGAATTATTTATTATTGTTATTACTATTGTTATTATTATTATTATTATTATTATTATTATTATTATTATTGTTATTATTATTGTTATTACATGGTTGTTATATATACAAGATGGGCCAACAAAACCGGTGCCTCCCAGTTTATATAAGTGTATGTGTATAACTATATATATATATATATATATATATATATATATACATGCTGTATATATATATATATAGGTAGTATTGTTTATGATTGTACAAGTAGATAAAGAATTTATACTGGTATTTGTGAATTATTTATTATTGTTATTACTATTGTTGTTATTATTATTATTATTATTATTATTATTATTATTATTATTATTATTATTATTATTATTATATATATATAATATATACAGTGCTATATAAATTGTCCTGGAATAATGATATAAATAAATAAATAAATAAATATATATATATATACATATAAAATATATATATATATATATGTATATAAATATATATATATATATATATACATATATATATGTGTGTATATATATATGTATATATATATATATATATATATATATATATATATATATATATATATATATATATATATATATATATATTTTTGTAGGACTGCAGCACGATTTGATTGTGGAAGTCAATATTTTGTGCAAGTGACGCTGGAATCATCTTCGGGCAAAGTTTTGGATGTCTTCAAATCAGAGAGATATGTTGATCAGTGGGAAAACATGTCCTGGATCAAGGTTT
Source organism: Metaphire vulgaris (assembly GCA_018105865.1). NCBI lineage: Eukaryota > Metazoa > Annelida > Clitellata > Crassiclitellata > Megascolecidae > Metaphire > Metaphire vulgaris. The sequence goes on from CM030851.1 coordinate 11,653,168, forward strand.
GTTTAGAAATTAACTTGAAAACTATTTCTGGTTATTATTGCTTCTGTAGAGAATAATTCTACATTGAACCTCAAGTTATAATTATATCTGAGAAATAACATAGAGCAATCCGATTGGTTTAAACAAAAAATTAGTAACTGTGTCAAAGACATTTGTTATCGAAGAAAGCATATTTGCAGCTGATGAAATATTTTGCATTTTCAAAAAAGGGGTTTACATCGGACCATATCCAGACCAAAATTTCCTACCGCCATTGGGGATCCAGATGGCTAAAAAGCAATATTATGCACTTATGGTATTGTACTTTTTCAACTACCAATCCAGGAATTTGGTTTGTGGCATTTCATATTCCATTGTGTTCATTCCATCTGTTCCATTACTGTGGGTTTTCACACAGGCTAACTTAGCCTCCTAAACCACTTAAATAACATTATTATTATTATTATTATTATTATTATTATTATTATTAGTAGTAGTAGTAGTAGTAGTAGTAGTAGTATTATTATTATTATTATTATTATTATTATTATTATTATTCCTGAGTTTGCCTTGCTTTGTCCTTTTCACACGGATTGTTGCATGCTGGTAAAATTTATTGAAAAGGATGAAGAGATAACACTTGGTTATTTATTTGTGCCTTATGACTTTTTGGCTTTTGCCAGACCTGATGAGAGATTAGCTTAATAAATTGGAGGTGGAAATGGGGGGGGGAGGGCATGTGTCTCTATGCTGCTCCACTGTATCTGCCTGTAGATTTTTTAGACTGGTAGGTAGCTATACACCCCCAATGCCTGGTATGTCGAGCAGCGGGTGTAGCTTGATTGAAACCGTTTTGTGTCAGGTGTCTCACAAGTTTTGCAATTATCCTGAGGATGTTCGTTACGTGAAAGTCTTGCACGGCGGCAAAGATCGTCAGTTCTGGAAAGGGCACTACGGTCCGAAGATAACGGCAACTTCGGTAATGGTCAGCCTTGTCAATTGCCATCTCTGCGAGGAACTCAGCGTGTTATTTCGTTAGCCGGTAACTATCGTTAGCCGGTAATTGTCGTTAGCCGGTTACTATCGGTGGAGCTGTGGGCAGGACTGGTAGACAGAAATGCGTGGCCAAGTGTAACAAATGGCTCTCAGGAAATTGTTAGAAATCTTAAAAATTTTAAACGATTTTAGGTTTAATTTGTCCCAAAATTAATTTTCAGATTTTTAAAAACTGAAAAAGTGATGACATTACTATGAAATATCCAACCTTGTCCTTTTTTTAACGAAAAATAGATTAAAATTAATAGGAAAATTCAGATTTCACAGAATTAAATAAAACACATTTTTATAAAGTATCAAATACTAGGGATCTTGTTGGCCTGCTTGCAGTATCCAAACTGATGTGTTCAGATCTAGCTCTTTTCTCTCACCACTCTAGGTTTTGAGTTGATGTATAAGGACAATTGTAATATGTTACATTAGTAATTGACTTTAATTGACATGTACATTTATAATGGTTGTTTCTCCACGATTTTCTGCTTTGTAAGAACCTTCTGCTTAACCCTTGAATTGCCTTATTAGCTATATATGCTATTTAGACTGTTGGAGGTAACGATGATGATGATGCTGATGAAGATGATGATCTGTAACCTCATGATGAACACAAAATATTTTATTTGTGTGGCTTTAAGGAGATTTTTTTGTCCCTCTGGTGAAGGTCTAACATTCTTCCTTTGATCTCTTATGCTTGGGACTGAGAATAGCTGTTCAATTGATTCCAACTTGGTGGAGAGCTTATAGTAATAATAATAATAAAAATAACAGGGTTTAGAGTGGTTCAGTAGGATCTGTCCGGTGTAAGAACCTCTAGGTTCCACCCAGCCAGTGGCATAGCCAAGGGGAGGTTGGGGGTTAAAACTCCCCTTGGCTGCAGACGAAAAGAATTTTTACATGCTTTGCAATACATTTTTCATTTTCGGACGTGATTTTCGGAGGTCAGAACCCCCCTTTTAACTGGCTGCTGACTGAAAAAATTTCTAAGTGCTATAGAAAATAGAAAGAATGTATAGGTGTCAGGAAGGTGACCATTTTTTTGCTTGTCAGCTCCTAAAAATAAAACAAATAAAAAAATACACGAAGGAATTATGATGATGACGTTTTTTGCGTGTTAAGATTTTTCAACGTTTCTTTTCATGATCGAAACCAACCCCCACCCTTCCAGAAATCCTGGCTATGCCACTGCACCCGACATTATTCATGTTTGGGTCTTGCTGTGCAATCTCATTCAATGCTCGCTTGTATTCTAGTAGGTTTGTTTCTGTACAAATGGCACAAAAACTTTGTAGTATACAATGTCATAAACGTCTCATTCAGTTTCTATAGTCACTACTTCTACAATACACGTATGTTCTACACTCCAATAGCTGTATGAGACCAATCTAAATAAGTAAAATTTCGTAGATTTATATAGCGCTTTGGGAAGTAGTACAGTAGTAGCTGCTTATTCGTATGCGCTTAGCATCCTATAGTACTTAGGTTTCTTTTAAAAGGATTTACACTAGTAGCCAATACTACCTTCTCTTCCAAATCATTCCATCTTTTGACCACTCTAGCACTAAAAATATTGTTTGTGTCTCCCAACCCCTTTCCTTTCAGCCTTTCAACTTACGGTAAGTCTTACTGTTTCATTGTAAAAAAACCTTTCAGTCGGCATTTCCACTTTTGTTAGTCTTTTAAATGCCTTTAACAAATCTCCAATCTCCCCTCACGCACATTTTCTCCAAAGTTGTTAATTAACGGTGTTCCTTTGATCACCTTTGTTACTTTGTGTTAGACTCTTTCTAAAACCTTTGTCTTTCTTCAGAAATGGACACCATTAAACTGGAATACAATACTGTATTTATATTTGTTGATCTTCTTAGCTGTCTCAGAATATTATCTAGTGAACATAGTTATTTAGAAATTTTTGAGCTCAATAAAACCTTTATGTAACCTCAAAACCATTGTCTAAAACACAAATTATCAACCGCTGCAGACTTTGTAAAAACGTTCTCTTGGTATATCGGTAATTAACTTTATTCTTGATGTCTTTGTTTCTTGCCAAATTTGCAGCAAGATATTTCCCTGTATTGTCAAATACAAAAATACTGAATGATGGCAAGAAATCGGATCTGAATTGACTGAAAATCAAATGTTTAGTATTGCTTTACTACATGTATATCTCGAATCAACTTTGCTGTGTCTTTCCATAATTAATTCGTGTTAATTTTTCTGCGTGTATGTAACGGTTTTTGTAGTGCCAAATTTGATTGGTGGACTGATTGTTTCTGACATTTTTATAATAATTTAATTGTTGTCATTTGCCAGATTAATTACCGGTAATTAAGTAATTGAGTGTTTATTAGATTGGTGCTTTTAATAATTTGAAAAATAGTTGTTACTGCTTGTTACAATATGATCGTATGCCGACTATATTTGCATCTAATTGTCATACTTAAATAGGGGTGGCCAACCCGAGGCCCACCGGCTGCTAATTGGCAGTCTGACGTTTTTTTAAATAAATCATATTGGTCTTATTTATGCATACTATAATGAGTCATGAGTAAGGGGTCGTCCATAAAGTATGCCATGCTATTTTTGGTAATTTTGACCTTCTCTCTTGCTGTTAACTTTTTGTCAACTTTTTTGTTAACTTTTTGTCAACTTTTTGACAACTATTTGTTGTCACAAATCTCAACCCCCCCTAAAAGTACACATCTCGGACCCCTTATATGTTGTATTGATATTTATTTCTCGAGGCTAGTCACAACACTTTCAGGACTGATTTACCGGTACAAGTGAGTCACAAAGTGTCAAGCTGTAAGCGTCAAACGTTGAAATGTTTCGGGTTTGAGGCGGGGCTGTCGTCTTCGCGCTACAGGCCTGTTGAAGAAAGCGCTGTCTGGCGAGGGGCGATAATGCAGGTCGCTTCGTAAGGCTTGCACTTCAGTTCTGCCTTGCTGTTGGCTCCTTGCAGGCAGTAGAAGCAGAAGTAGTGCCGACATCCGGTACAGCACATCTGCGTGCAGCCGTTGTTGTATTCCAGAAGCGTACCGCACTTCGGACAGCCGCGTACCACCGGAGCCAGGCGCTTGAGGATCATCTTTTCCGGACAGCGGGCTAGAATTTCCAACCGCCTGCTGTTGGTTCCTCCGCAGTCTGGGTTCCCGCAGGTGAATGAGGCGATCAACGCTTTCCACTCTCTCAGACAATCGCAGCAGTACAGAAACCTTCGTCCGCCTTGTTTCGCAGTACATACGGGACATTCGACGCGGTTATCGTTCAGGTCTTGTCTTCTGCACCACGTCCTGCAGCTGGGACATCGCTGGTTGCGAGGGTCTTTGCTAGTCTCGCTGTCTTGTATCAGCGTTTCGAATTCCTGTCTCTGGTGCGGCGTCAGATTCGCCACGTGCGAGACGACGAAGAACGGCCACTCGGTTTTGCATCCCAGGTTCGGACACGGAAAGGCGTGCTTCCTCTGACTCAGATTGCTCAGACAGTAATCGGTCATCGAATCTTGGCCTGGAACGGGGTTTTTAAAGACAAGAAAGTGAAGAAACAACTAATAATGAAGAACTATTTTATTTCAAGCATGAATCTAATATCAACCGCGCTGAGATAGCGAGGTCCCAAAGGTGCAGACTTCTATTAGGCCTCTAGTGGCTGGCCCCCAAATTTTGAGGGGCCCCATGATTAGGGGAAGGTTGCCATCCCCAACTTTTCATCCAAGTTTACGCCAAATCTTGAGGGATATTTTTACCCCCACACCCCCAAATTTGAGGTCGAAGAACTATTTTTCTAATCTAAGAATGGCATCTAATGTCAACCCCGCACCCCAAATTTTAGTGAGGTCCCCTAAATTCAGAATTCTAGAAATAACCCTGGTCTTGCCCAGAACCATTCCAAGTTCAAATTTTGAGTGCAATCAAATAATCAACTTGGGAATGTATTGGTGATCACTGTCATTATGCCGACTAAATGATTTGTTGAGTCGTCTTACCATCCCAATCTTTAACCGAAATCATTGGCGTTGCCAAATTTGAGGTCGACACCCCTAAACCGGTCATTTTTGCCCGTTGAAGAATCTAAGAATGATCGCATATGTACCCTGTCCATTAATTACGCCCAATTTAGGGGGACCCCAAATTTGACAGTTGTTGACAGGGAGGGTCAAATTCACAATTTCACTTTTTAAAATAATCAAAAAATAACCCTGGTCAATGGAAAAAACATGGCAAAAGGTCATCACCAGACACTCGACAAAAATGGTCCTCCGCAAAAATAGTAAAAGCTTGTTATAGGGACCTGTAATTGATCTTGTCCCCACTTTGAGTAATTATAGGTGCTGAAAGTTTACCTGATGATACCTGCTGAGGGGTCAAAATTGCCGAAAAATTGTTGACATAGGCCATTCCCCCTAAATGTGCTTTTTCCTTCGTCGGATACTTTTTGCCCGAAAAATGTCGAAGTGTGCCTCCTCTATTTCGGAACCCTGACTACGCCACTGCCGACAATATAAGTAATACAACGTACTGATGACGTGGCCACATGGCATCTTTGCGCGTTTCACCAGCGGACTGTTGTCGAATGTAAGCATGTCCTGTTCAGTCGTCGTTACGGTAACGTACCCTGGCAACGCGACCAAATCCTTCTGCATCTTGAAATAAAATTACCGAAATCGTGATTTACCGTGATTAGAATATTCGAATCGTATTTGTTCGTAGGTCTAACGGTGTTCGATTCACCGCGGGGTGGTGGTGGTGGTGGTGGTGGTGGTGGCGGGGGGTTCATATGATAGCGAAAGCAGCACACCGCGTGCATTCAGAAAATTGTTTTTGCCTTTTACTTTCGTTTTCCTGTTCTTGAGCTTACGACATACTGCAAATCTCTTGATGGCGTCTCTTAATTGTTCCTGACTGGCTACGCCAATATACAACCAAAGACCAGAATATATTTATCACCATCATCCCTTAAACCAGAGGTCTGAAGCGTTGTTATCAAATGTCCAGTAACATAGCAGGGCCATATTAAGGCGGGGGGCTGCAGCCCCAGGCCCACCATGAAAATAGGCCCACCGATTAATTTCGAGATAACCTTTTTTGCTCGTCGGAGATTATCAGTAATAGGCGACTGCCTTTTTTCTCAGCCCCCGGCCCACTCGGACCTAATTAATCCGGCCCTGAACATAGGGGCCTCACATGTATACATAACAATGATTGGACAAATTATTTCGATCTAGATTTTCCAAAATCGAAAGGAGTCTAACTGACTAACTCATAGGCGTAAAATTCTATTAGGTCTCTAGGATTCGAGAACTTCGAGTCCCCACTTTCTGAAAAGTTTACGTCGATGTGACGTCAGACTATTTAGGATTGGTCCCCCAACTTTTCAACCAAAAGTTTCAGACAGAAAACCAACATCTTCGACAGTCAGACTACTTTGGGGTGGCAACTTCTAATCATGGGGCCAACCATTTGTTGTTTAATGTAGGCAACCATTAAGTGGGGTCCCAATCAGGGGACAGGCAAATAGGAACATATCTTCGGCGGTGGGATTGTTTCTTCGGAGGCAGGATTGTTTCTAGGATTAGAACCTATGAGATTTGCGCAAAACAGTTGAGAAAATATGGAAGGAGGTGGAGTTAGGTAGCATGAGCGAAGAATACGTGAATGTGCTTGTCGGAGACTTTTCACCAGAAAAAGTCGATGTGCCCCTGTGTTGGAGTTGCCAGGGGGATCGGGGAGGGGGTTGAACCCCCCCCCCAGCTAACTTTGCAACCATCCCAAAAATCGCATATCGGGTACATGCAGTTACTGTCATTCATTGAATTTCAGTCCTCAACCCCCCAGGCCCCAGCTCAAATTTTACAACTCCAACACTGATGTGCCCCCCCCCTATTACGCCATTGTCAATTAATTCTAATTCTTTATTGTAGTCAATCGGTCCACCAATGAGTCTCAATTCACTCAAATTATTTCAAAATGCGGTCAAGAGCCTTTTAGTGGTCGATCTTTCCTAAAAATAGTGGTTTCGATCTACTTTCATTCAAAAATTTTCGACCTCTAGTGGCCGGGTCGGTCTCATTCAGTAGGGAGTCGGGGCGAACACCCATTCCCCTAAGAAAACTTTAAGCTTACCAACCTCAGTGTCGTAAATTTTCTCAAAATTCGATCTTACATTAGATTAAAATTAAACGAATTTCAACACTTATGTCCAGATACCGACAAAATTTCCAAGTTACTCTGAATTTTCTGATGGCTATTAATAGCACTATCCTGATTATAATTGGAGCCTGATAGCTATTAATAGTCATAGATAAACGGTGCGTGTAGTTGATCTGTTAATTAAGCCTGTTATCTATTATGGGCTGTCCATTAATTATGTCAACAATTTTTGGGCAATTTTTGACCCCCTCCCCTTGTCAACAACTGTCAACTTTCACTTACCCCCTATAATTACGTCAAAAACTTTTGCCCCCCCCCCCAAGATCAATGACATGTCCCAATAACAAGATTATTATTTTTTGTGGTGATGACCATTTTCCCCCTTTTTTGCTCGGGTGTCAAAATGTGGTGGTGATGACCTTTTTGCCATGCATTTTTCCATTGTAATAAGTAGTAGTATTCCATGAAATGTCCTATTTTTTGATTACCGGTATTTGTAAAAAGTGAAATTGTTGACGTCAACTTCTCTTAACCCCCCCTCCCCTGTCAACACCTGTCAAACTTTTTCAAACCCCCTCCGCCTAAATTGTTGGCGTAATTAATGGATAGCCCCATATTAGAAATACCTGCACTTTTCGCTGCAAAAGAAAGGGAAACCGACGGAAATCTCTACTCTATACTATTGATCACTCTATATTTTTGTCACATGTCAACACCAGGTACGTCATTTATGGTGGCAGAGGGTCTTTGTCCCCCCTGATTTTTAGGGGAGAAATTTTGAGAATTTTCGAGAATTTTTGTGTTTTAAAATTCATTGTGTTCTCAATTGCTTTTATAATTTTATTGCAAACACTGGTATGTACTATGTAGTATTGTATGTTGCATGTACTATGGACAAAAACCAATTTGCATGCTGCATAGGTAGGCCTAGCCTATTTTAAAAATACTGCCTGCCTTGCAGTCTAATTAAAGTCTTGCCACCCTTGGAAAACAATGAAATGATGGCCCTGGTCAACACCCATAGACCCTTCTCTATGTTGTTGTCATATATTTGTTTTACTGTCTTCAGAGAATAACAAACTTTTAAAAATTGGATTTTTTTCATTTTTCGACTTAAAAAACAAAAACCTAAAAACCTGAAAATTCAACTTTTTAAAACATAGGTTTTTAAAAACTAAACCTAGGTTTTATAAAATAAAATTTTCCAGCCCTGGAAAAAACTGGGTTGCACTTTACATACACAATGACCCCCCCTAAAAAACCTAGGTTTTATAAAATAGCATTTCCCATCTCTGGAAAAAACTGGGTTGCACTTTACATACACAATGACCCCCCCGTAAAAAACCATCTTGCTTTACACTATAGAAGGCACTCAATCAACCTTAGAGTACAGTAGGGAGATCAGAACAAGATCCTTGTTAATAAAAATGGTACAATACTTTGTTAAACGGGCAAACAATAACACAGAATTTTCAAAAAAGAAATGTCATGAAATCAATCAATACTAATCGACCAGTGTTAGTCTATGACAATGTCAATGTCAATGTTAGTCTATGACAACGAGTTTTCTAATACACGTTGCCAAGTCTTGGTTTCAGCGAGTGACTGGCCTTAGACTCGATGCGGGCCAGGTACTTCTCCGGCAGCCCCATACCCCTGAAAAATCACCAAAAATGTTCTCAACATATTATCAATCAATCATTCATCAATTCTTCTAAAGGTAATGTAATTGAACAAAAGATTTATATCGTAAATTCGCAAAATCTATAGTGCTAATAAAGTAGTATCGTAGCAGTTGCCTACTCTTAGGCATTTATTTACTTACTCTTAGGCACTTTAAAATAGTCAGAGCCAGGATATAATGGTCAGCTAGTAGTATGAACCACTTTAAACATAATAATAATAATAATAATAATAATAATAATAATAATAATAATTATTATTATTATTATTATTATTATTAGTAGTAGTAGTAGTAGTAGTAGTAGTAGTAGTAGTAGTAGTAGTAGTAGTAGTAATTCAAATTTCAGCATTTAATTTCAATACCGGTAGATCTGATAAAACACCAGTTCCATAGAAAGGTAAAACTCATCTCTATATACTTCTTCCTTGAAATCTGTACAATAGTGTACATACACATTATATATATACATCGATGTCGTATTGCAGACGGTTTTCATCGGTTCTCACCTGAGTTCTTTCAGTTTCCTCTCCTTCACCTGTTCGAGTTTCTGGCGTCGAAGCCTCACTTCCCTCTGGAGGCGTACGCCCTCCTCAAAGAAGGCGATTCTCTCGTCCATCTTTGCCTGCTCCTTTTCACGAATCTGAGCGGTAATACCATCGCGGAATGCCTTCTGGCGCTTTTTCATTAGGTCGATGTCGCGCTTCTCCTTTTCGATCAGCTCCTGCTGGGCTCTGAAAATGTTTCAAATCTCATGGGATTCTTTGAATTCAGTTTAATATTTAATTCTCGTAAATATAATCTGAATTGTGCGTATACTAGTATACAGTTTACAGAATTAACCTTGTAAAGCTACGAGTCAGTGAAAATGTAATGAAATTACCGTAAATAAGTCAGAATTACGCCTATATCATATCCTTGTAAAAGATCTGATTGGGAATTTGGGTCTAATCAACCACAGAGATTTCAGAAGTTGTTATCCATGAACCTTCAGGAAAGACCTCAAAAATGAAAGATGAAATAAGATTGGGTATACCGGTAATCTAACCACATTTACCTATTAATTATCAATACCTGTCTCAGTTACATTAATTTACTATTTTATATTACTAGTTTATATTATTACCGGGTAGTAATAACAAATGATTTATTCAAATTGATACAAAGCCTTCAGACACACTTTGTACCTTTTCAATATCATTGTTTATCTTCAGATATATTAATTTTAAGTATCATTTATATGTTATGCGACTATGTAACAGACTCTGATATATAAAAATTAAAAATTAAATTATGAAATGTCACTTTTATTCCAATATGTTACATCTTCCATTAATGGTTAATGATAATGTTATTATATAAATCTGTAACTCTATAGTAAAGGATTTCTAATTAATGTTTCATCTTTTTTTTCCACATGATCTTCATGCTTGTGTTTTTATGTTCTATGATGTTTTGTCATTTGGGATAAAACTTCTTATTCTTCGTAATCAATCAACTTCTATAGCGCCACTATCATAATGCCCAGGGCATCAGCCGATGGCGCACCAAATCCAAATAGCATTAGAGCCAGGTCAATCCGGAAGATCAGTCAGAACAGCGGGGGAGCAATCTAAGGGGGATAAGCCAAGTCAAACAGATGTGTTTTAAGACCGGATCTGAAAGATGATAAGTTGTTAGTCATGCAAAGTGTTGTTGATAATAGGGATACTATAGGGACTGGGGGTAGGATTGCCGGTTGCCATAGTAACGAAAGGGTTAATCTGAAAACCATATATTAACCTCAGCACTCTCTGGAAGTCGGCCTTTTCGCGCTGCGCCTGGAGCCCCTCGTAGTGCTGCTTGTCTTCGATCTGTTTCAGGCGCGACTGCTTCAGCATCAGGTCCATTTCCTTCTTGTGTATCGCGTCCATCGCCTCCTTCTTGCGCCACTTCCGCTCGTTCTCCTCGGCCGCGCGTTTCGCCATCAGCGTGTCCTTCATCGCCTTCTCGTCGAGCGCTCGCTCCTGGAGCAGCCGGAGCCGAGCGACCTCGGCCTCCTTCTCGCGGCGGATGCGCTCCTGCTCGCGCTCGTACGCGGCTTCTCTTTCCTGCGCAAGCATCTCCGAACTGCAGCAGGTACAGGGGATTCAACGGGAACCAGTAGTGCGCAGAGGGGGGGCCTCCACCAGATAGGGGCATCCAAATTGATTTGGCGACCTATTTTTGCTCGTCAACAATTTTTTGCACGAAAACCCTTAAAATTATCAATTTTGCCCCGGGCATCCACCCCAAACAAGGGCATCCAAATTGTCTCAACAACCTTTTTTGCTCGTTAACCCCTAACCCTGCTTGGCTAAGACGACATTTAAAAATCAGATCAATGGGGGGGGGGTTGGGGAATTTTTTGCTTCATTATGCTAAATAAGTTGGTCAAATGAGTTAATGGCAGCACAAAACTCCCCCCGCCCCATCCTATGTATAGAGTAAACCAGCAGGCAGCGAAGTCAGGTAAGCAGTTACCAGAAATTCCCCCCCCCCTTCTTCCCATAACCAGACCTGGCTATTTCGAACTAGTTATGATTCTGTTTTGACATCGTAATGTGTTCACGTAGTCTTTATGGATTAGTTACCACAGTAATCTTAATAATGATGAATATAATAATAATAATAATAATAATAATAATAATAATAATAATAATAATAATAATAATAATAATAATAATAATAATAATAATAATAATAATAATAATAACACCAAACAGAAACGAGAGGTCTTATGGAGGAGGGAGTTGTCCATAGACTGACCGCCTTATCCTTTTGAAACTGTTGGACGTTCTCTTCGATCATTTTGTCCTGCTCGGCGTCCAACTCCTTTCTTTTCAACATGTCTTCGTTGCACTGGTTGAGTTCGTCGCGAAGTTGGATCTTGTCTTTGCGCTGGCGTTCTCGCAGTTCCGCCTCTTCTTCGCACAGTTGGTCCAGGTATTTGAGCATCATCTGATTCTCCTGATCCTTGCGCTCGAGATCGAGCAGACGCTCCTGGAAAGAGATGTCATCATCATCATCATCATCATCATCATTGGCTGCCGGTGTACGTTTAAGTCATTCGCAAAGTTAAGAATCGTAAATGCGGAGCAAGTCGGGGCAAAAAACCTTCCCAAGATCATTACACTGTTACTAGGGCCAGATTTGAACCCCTACCCTCCAGTTGTGTGGCAAAAATTCTACAGCTATTCCACCATGCCACCCGCCCCCCTACAACAGATAGCTTAATAATGAACACCAGATAACAAAACATTTTCACTCTAGAATCATCCAAATTTACTAAACCCCGGTATTCTGAAACATAGGAGGCATCCAAAATTCAGTTATTAGATTACATTGTCTAGTTGTTTATCTAAAGAACATTAAATTTCAACCAAAACATCATAAATTTGTCGAAAAATCAGTGTGGTGTCACAAAATATTAGATTTCCAGTCATGGGGGATAAGACTGCAAAACTGAAAATTTTCAAACTCTTGGGGGTTTCTTTCTCAATATGAGGGAGAGGCTAAATCCTCAACCCCAGAAATAAATTGAACGTCAGCGGGGCGGCGCTCAGCTTCCGGACCCACCAGCCTCGGGCAGTGGCACCAAAGCAAATCGTGCAAATTTGATTGGGGCGGTGAGGGTAGTCTTTGTCCTGGCTGTGTAGATTGCATTAGGCCCACCCAGTCAACAAAACCCAGCGCCGCCCCTGAACGTCTTTGATTTGTTCCATGATTTGTCTTCGTCCTGTTCGTTCTCTTTGATTTGTTCCATGATCTTCATCGCCCCGATCAGCTTTTCCTCGCGTCTTTTGCGCTCGATCTCTTCCTGTATTCGCATGGCGTTGACGCGGTCTCGGTCCATTTCGAGGTCGAGTCTTCGGTCTTCGTCCTTCAAGTCCTTTTTTATCTCCGCCTTCTCCTTCAGCTGATGGTCGCGTATTGTCTGTATCTTCGCGTTCATTATCAGCTGCACGACGACACAAACTCACAGCTGCTGTACGAGTCTCTGTATTTGTGTGTGGCTGGTACGTCAGGCATTTATATCAGCAGCCCGTGTTGGTAGGCAACTATATTTATCAGTTTCGAAATGCCAGAGCACAGCGATATGCGTAACGTTAAGCAGACCGTATTAATCTTCACTCTGCACTGCTGGGATGTGTGACAGACAAAAGATCTCAAATAATTATAATTCCTGGCTCTCAAATTTGAATTCTGTCTGGCAAGCTAGACTCGATTTTGAAAATAACATAAATATTAAAAAGAAATTATTTAGCAAAACAAGGTTGTGAGCAAATCACAGAAAATAAAGTAAACTAAAGAGTTTTTTTAAGATGCGTAAATTTCCCAAGCACCTCGTTGAGAACTTTTATTTCATCCTCCTGTTCAAGTCGCTGTTCGTTGGCTTTCTTCAGAAGCACATCTGCTTTTGCCTTTTCCTCTTCTTCAAGGTCATTCAGTCTTTCGTTTTTCACTCGCTGTAGATCTTTGAATTTTATAGCCTTTTTTCTCTCTTCGACTTCTTCCTATAGAAGCGTAACAAGTAACAATGATGCAGCTCTACTATCGGTAACTGCATACAATACACATTGTGAAATTTACATAAATAGGTAACGTTACAGTTGATTCGGTGTTTACCGGTAATTTTTTTACTTTTATAGCGATTATTTTTGCATACGATGCTGCAAAAGCTGTACTCAATTTAACATTTAACCAGTGTGGTATATATGAAAGTCACACCAATGGAGGAAAGAATCAGACCCATGGGGGAAAGAATTTTTCATCGTTTTGTTATGCTAAATAAGTTCGTTAAATAAGTTAATGATAGCATCAAACTTCCCCCTTGCTATGTATAGAGCAGACCAGCGGGGAGGGGTAGTGACACCATGAGCGCCCGCACATTGGGGCAAAAGGTGGCACTTCCCCTGGAAAATGTAAATACCAATATTTTCACAGTAAAATTTGAAAACCATGCTAAAATATTAATCGTGACCATTGTGCTTTTGCTGTTTTGCCCCCCCCCCTGAAAAATTTCTGTGGGCACCCATGGGGGAGTCAGTAAGCAGTGACTGAGAATTTCCCCGCTGACCAGCAAAATACCACACTGCATTTAACATTGATCCAAAATCAATTATAATACATCATATTATATTTATTATATTCTCAATTCAGGTCCTTTTATTATTCTATCACTGCTTAAACATCATACGATATTCATGAGATATGAAAAATTCCACTCATATGATATAAAAACCTGTTCATGGAAACCAAAGAACACAATTATACAAAGAACAGACCGCAGGCAATATAGAATGAAGGCGCTGTCTAGAGTTCTAGACGATTAGCTCACTGCGAAGAGAATAAAACTCGAAATATCTACAACTGACATGACAAAGCAGTGCTTTTTGTGTCCAAGATATCTGACCTGCTTCCTGGCTATTTCTCGAAGAGCCCTTTGGCTGGCCTCCTGACGGTCTTGCGCGGTGACGACGTGCGCAGCCTTCACGAGACGATCAAAGTCGAACGCGCTTACTATTAGGCTCTGCTGGTCGGCAAATCTGGACTCGGGATGCCTGTTTGACGGGGAAAATCAATGCAAATTCCATCAAAATTCAACGTGAAGCACATTCAAATATGCCGTAGCGCTGTGATCATAGGCGGGTCCAGGGTTTAATCTAGGCCGTTTCCGGGAGAAATTGCCCTTTTCACCCCGGAAATGTCAAATTCCCCCCGCGGAAATGTTGGCATACTACATCAACTTACAGCGCTCCCCCAAGCCCGCCTACCCTGGCCTTGTCAGCCCCCCCGGAGTCCAGGAGTCTAGATTAGCCACTGGGCGGGTCTATGGGAGGGGAAGAGGTCCACATGCACCAAATCCACCTGATAAAGTTGCTCATCATGATGAGAAGCTGGAAACTCAATAAGGTACAAATAAATTTAGAAGCAAATGTCCTCTTTTCTTCAGTTTCAATAATTTTAATAACATGCATCAATCAAAATGGAAGTGGGAAGACAAGGCAAAATGGGGAATGGAACACAGAGACCCCCACCCATCCAACTGGACCTGCCCCTGGCCGTGATAAGAAACTTGTTAAATTTCATAAACAATAATTTATATCTTTGTAGAGCATGGATTGAACCTGCTACTTGGAATTCACTTATGGCAGTGTCAGCATGTCTTGTTCAGAGGTCACTTTCCCTGTGGTGTAAATATATATTATTGTACGTTGCCAATTAAAATGTAAAAAGTCAAATATCAAATATATTGTGATTCTGCTAAAACGATTTCATTCAGAAACAACTGTCTACTTTCAATTTATTTCGACAGATTGGCCATACAAAAATATCATCATTAAACAAACATCACAAATGTAAATAAGATCTAAAAAGGATGTTACAGTAGCGTGCATAGAGGAGGGCCAGTGGGGCGGTGGCCCCAGGCACTGACCAGATGGGGGCCGCCAAAATTGTCTTGACCTTTTTTTGCTCGTTAACCATCCAACCATCAGATGGGGGCAACAAAAATTTTTGGCCCCCGGGTGCCAACCAATCTCTGCAAACACCACTTGGGTGTTAGTAATAGAAACATACTTCATGTAGCGTATGAGGTCTTTTGTAATGATTCTCATTGTCTTTGTCTGTGTTTTGTCCCATTCTTTCTTCCTCTGTTGCTTCCACTCTTCAGCCGCCTTCAGCTTTTGCGGATAGCAGTCTCGGTTGTCCGGGTGGACCTCCCTGTGGCTCGGTCCAAACAGACTCTCGTCGACCTTCGATGCCCGAGCTATTCTGTAGTATCGTCTTGGACGAAGTCTACGGGCCGGATTTCTGAAAAGGGTTTTTGAACAGTTGAGTTCACGGGCAAGAAAGTCCGGCACATCTCCTGGCTGCAAACAAAACACATAAACGATTGGCCATAGTTCACCTTTTCAAACAATATAACTATTTTTCAAACAACATAACTACCTAAGAATAAGCAACTACTGTTGTGCTGCCCACAAAAGCGCTATATAAATCCACGAGATTTTACTTACTTACTTATTTACTTACTTCTTACTTACTACTACTCACGCTAAACTCAACAAATGACAATTGTTATCAACTTAAATCTTCGCCTTGGTTTACGGACGAATAAACAAATATTGAATTTTAATAGGCAATAAAAGCACAAAAATCATCCTCACCGGCATTCTAAATCCAATTGATTATCGGTAATTCTATCCAATATTCACGCAAAATCTGTCAAATGAAGGAAATTGTCCACGTATTATTCCACAAAGACCTCTACAATGAAATCAACGGACGTCATAATAACATCAGTCGTAAGCGTTACGTCGATCTCCAATCTCCATTCCCCAGTTGCGAACTCGGGTGAACGGTTCGTCTCTGCGCAAGACTGCAGAAATCATGGCATGGTCATAAAACAGAAGTTGAAACATTTCTAGATAGTTTCAAAATTTAATTTAAAATCATAATATTTAATTGGATCAGCTATTTGGCAGCATAACGACAATTATAAACTCAATTAGTTACCCTCTAAACTTTATTTCTGTTTTATTTTGTTCTTTTCCACCGTATAAGTTCGTTAAGTATTCTTTTTGCATCATTATGTATCTCAAATTATTATGCTGGTTTTGAGAGATAAATAAATAAATTGATTGATTGAAAACTTCGCAAATTAAAATAAGATTTGGAGCATATCTTCAAACAATATATGTGACAGCATATAACGACAGTTACCCAATCACCCTCTAAACTTCGGTTCTGTACAAATGTAACAAATCTCACGATCAGTCAAGGTCCGTATTGGAGGTCTGGGCCTCTGCAGTGATGTTAACAAGGACTGGCCCCAAGGACGAGGACTGACCCCTTTAAGGACAAGGACCAGTGTTGTATAGCATTTGAAATACAAGTATTTGAAATAGGCATTTGAAATTTACATCTGATGTAGGCCTATTTTGTATTTTATAGTCACTGTATTCACTATTCTGTCACCACATACATTTCAGAAGTATTTTGGTATTTGAAAACCTGCCCCAGACCAAATACCATTTCGTAGTGGCGGCTCCACCGTAAGCAACTGCCAACTTGCCCCCACTGATTAAATTTAACCCCCAGTGGCCCCCAGTTAAGAAATAAATCTTTCATTATTACATATTCTAAACAACAAATGGTTGGCCCCCAAATGGTGTCGTGTGGTGAAGTCAACAAAGTCTTGCCAAATCCTAGAGCCGCCACTGCATTTCGCTATTCTGAGAAAGTTTTTTCAGATACACGGGGTTAGCGGTGGGTAAGAATCTTAAGACGCATTTTGCCCCCTCCAAAAAAAAGACTCAGACGCCACTCCCCAAAACAGGCTATCAATTATATAATATTTTTGTTTTCTATAGAACTTGTCTTCACCAGAAACCAGCTCCTCCTTAATCTTCTTTTCTTATCTCTCCCATTGATTTTTTAGACATTTGACAGAGGGGTAGATTTCTGAAAGACTTTGGTGAGTGTCGTTTCAAATGGCTCACCGTTTTTCAAGGCATATCTAATGCTCTAGAATAAAATTGAGGCAGAACCATTGACAATTCTAGTCAGCAGTTTGACTCAGAAGAGAGAGCTGAGGGACACACACGAAAATGTGGTTTTAATTTGTTTGTTAAACGTACACTTTGTCCCGGATTTTGCATATATAGATCCGCCTGTATCACTAATCCTTGACATTGTCAAATGTCAAACAGGGTTTCAATTATATAATAGTTTTGTGGTCTATAGAACTTGTCACCCAAGAAACCAGCCATCTTAAAGGAATTTATCTCTCGTTCGATTTTTTCGACATTTGACAGATAACAGATTTCTGTGGACTTTTATAGTTGTATTTCAAATGGCTCACCATTTTTCGGGGACCATTTCTAGCTGGGGACAAACATTTTTGATCGTTTTAATTTGTTTCATCACTCTTCTGAATTTTTGTTAATATCATTCTATACCCTACTGCAGCAATAATCCTTGCATTGTCTTTGTCAAACAGGCACTAGCGTCATGTAGTAGGGGCCAAATGGGGGTAGTAGTAGTACAAGTACAAGTAGCCTAGTAGTAGTTGTACTCGAGTACAACTCGAGTACAAGTTAGTTAGTTATTGAGCTTGTTGTACATCTTTGTAGTAGTAGTAGTAGTAGTAATAATAATAATAATAATAAAAATAATAATAATAATAATAATAGATAATGGCTAATATAATAATAATAATAATAATAATAATAATAATAATTTCAGTTAGTTATTGAGCTTGTTGTCGTCATTTGTA